>CAEGAG010184501.1:0-23602 GCA_903067065.1 Brachyrhaphis terrabensis
GCAGCACTTGATGGTTATGCAATCATTTGAATCAGCTGCTCTGGAATAGAGGTACATCTAAAACATGCAGAGCAGGGGGGCCTGAGGACTGGAATTGGGAAGCACTGGTCCAGAGGAAAATGAATGTAGTGATGTGACAATGTTCCTCCAAAACTACTTTATCTTGTCACACTAACATATTCCAGGTCATTCTGCTAATTTTATAACCTGAATAAATTCAACATTTTCGGGTGGGGAACGTTTTTAAGAAATGTGTCCCTACCTCTTGCCTCCTAATGAGACATTTTCTCTGATGAGTCAGCTTTTGGATGATCAGATCAAGATTATTTTGAGCTCATGCAAAACTGTTCTTTGTGTGATATTTTTTGTCCAGTCTTTCTCTTACTGTCGAATCATGAACAGTGAGGCCTGCAGCGCTGTGTGGTGCTCAGGGTTGTCTGAGGTTCCTTTTGGAGAAAAAGCTGCAGCGCCGCTCCTCAGAACATTCAGAACTGCTCCATGTTTTCTCCTCGGTGGATAACGGTTCCTGGCCCTGATTGAAAGTGTAGCGATGCTAATAAAAGGTTTATCAGGCGCTGATTCCAGCACGGCTGTAGAGGTGTGTGACTTGAGACCATTTAAAGTGTGTGTGTATGTTTCTTTATTTTTTTTCCAGATGGACGGAGACAGCTCAACCACAGACGCCTCTCAGCTGGGCATGACTGGAGAATACATGGCGTCCAGTCATTATGTTCTCCACCCTCAGGACGGTAAGGAGGCACAAAGCTTTCGCTCAGCCCTTGGCTCATGGACAGCTGATAGATTTAGTCCAATTGTGCTTTGCAGATGATGGAGAAGAGAACATGAATGACCATGAAGACGGGGGAACCAAGGAGAACTACAGGGAGCAGGACATCTACCTCCCTATCGCTAATGTGGCTCGCATCATGAAGAACGCCGTTCCACAGACTGGGAAGGTTGGTCAGGGAGGAGAGGAGAAGAAGAAACAATCCCAATTAATTCAGTTTATTTCTGCTGCGCCATTTCACAACACATGATAAATCAGCCCAGATTTCCTTCACTTTGGGAGATCAGATACAAGTGAAACTGATCTTATCTCATTTCATCCCATCTTTCTCCACAAAGATCTGAAAATCAGCCACTGTGCCCTTCTGCTCTGCTGTGAGAGGATCGGCCCACCGGGTCACATCTGCACCTGAGCGGTTAACAAAAGTCTTCCCACTGATGCTAACCTAGCAACTTCGTCGCTATATTTAGCAGCTTTTCTAACAAAGAAATCTGAATGTGCAAAGATTGTCCAGAAAACTGCAGTCTGTGCACTCCTACATGTCGCCTCAATGCACTTTACAAAGTTATTTCCATCCAATAATACATATATCCCAACTACTCCTAGTTATCAAACAGTGCATTAAGTTCTGTTTATTACTCTGATTAGCTTAAAGAGTTTTCTGTCTAAGGAAACCCAGCAGATTGCATCTAGTTGTTGATTCTCCTGGACCAGCAGGGGGCGACAGACAATCACTCTCCTTGTGATGTTTACTGTCCAGAAATCCTTGTCTCCATTGGCAGAGCTGCACTGATTGCAATTCCCCGGCTGATCACCGATCTATTAATAGCCTAATCTGCCGGTACAGATTTAATTTATGTTTGAAAAGTTGCTAAATGTAGCAACAAAGTTTTAAATTTGGCAACAGACGTGAGCGGATCAGTCGGTCAGCAGAGCAGAAGAGGACAGTGGCTGATTTTAAGACTTTTGGGGAGTAAGATAAGATGGATTTCTCGTGTACAGAAAGTTAAAAATATAAAAACCTGATTGTGAATATAATGAGAATACTTTTGAAGTAAACAAAAGCAGGGATCAGTTCAGTCAGAGGTGCAACTTTCAAGAGAAAAATTCCCTGATAAACAATTCAGTTAAAAATCAGAAGATTTTTGTCTAGATATTTTCCACCGACTCCAGAAATGTTCTTCAGATCAGTCCAGTTCCTACTGAACAAGAGACACTAAAGCTCTGAGCCTCTGTTCCTCTTCCAACCCACAGATCGCTAAAGACGCCAAAGAGTGTGTGCAGGAGTGTGTGAGCGAGTTCATCAGCTTCATCACGTCGGAAGCCAGCGAGCGCTGCCACCAGGAGAAGAGGAAGACCATCAACGGGGAGGACATCCTGTTCGCCATGTCCACGCTGGGCTTCGACATGTACGTCGACCCCCTCAAGCTCTACCTGCAGAAGTTCCGAGAGGTGAGGCCGCGTTCGCAGTGCCGCTGTGGTAACGCCTCACTGCTGCCGTAGTAACATGGATTGCTTTTTTTTCCTCCAGGCGATGAAGGGGGAGAAAGGGATACCGGGGGTGGCAGTGGGAGAAAGTCTGGGTGAGGATCTGACAGACGACGGCTTCGGTAAGAGAATCGCTGCCCTCTGGGTGACCAGCAGCTACAGCAGGACATTTATCATATCAGTTATCGTCTATCTTAAAAAGATAAGACTTTTGATTCATTGATGCTGTCACAATAAGTTTCAGTTAGTGATGACAAAAAACAAAGCTGACAGATTTTTTACAGTTTTCTCCACTATTTGTTCCATCATTAAATTTTAGTAAATTCAAAACTCTGAATAAATGTAGCTACTGTGTGCAGCTTATTGACAGAAAGCACTGTTTTTGAAGTAAGTGGCGTCCTGATGAAGCCTGTTTCAAATGAGAATGTTTTTGTTTGTCACTATGCAGCCATACAGTCAGCTAAAAAATAAGTAAAGACTTGGTTTTTTAAATCAGTGCTGCAAAACATGACGATAAGTCTAAGTCTGCTCCTACCAACAGCTGAGATTTTCCAGTTCATGCTCCCGTTTCCTCTGACTTTTCCTCTTTCCCCTCAGCCAATCCGCTTCCAGCTGGGATTATTACAGCAGATGGTCAGCAGCAGAACGTCATGGTGTACACCACCACCGCATATCCACAGGTACAACCCCCAGTTCTCATTTGAAATCATTTGCTATCTGGGGTAAATTGATTCATTTCACATATTTATTGCTGTCGATTTTAGAGGTAATAAAAACACAAGATTCAGTTTCCGCCACAGTTCTTCCTTCCACTCAACTTTCCACTAATATTAAATTAAAGATTTTCATCTACATGACAATGAAGTCCAGTTGATTCACTCATTAGGTTCACAATGGTGAATATATAGTGATGAATGCACATACATTAAAAAAATGAAAAGCCTAAAAGTGAATGTGATGTAGCGTAGGTTAATAATTTTATAGCAACCAACAAACAAAACAAAAAGTAATGATTGTGAATAAGACAAAATTCTTTCATCTGATGCAGTACCTGTGTGTACAAACCACACAGAGTTAGGTCTGATCCTTGAGGAGCAGCTGAGTGGATTAAACAGCGTTCCCATCATTCCCATGTGTTTCAGATTCCCACCGTACAGCAGATTCAGTTTTCATGACGAGTGCCAACACCAGGCCCTCCTGCCGGGGCTTTTACCCGGGGCTCGCACTCACCTGATGACCTCTGACCCTTCCGCTGGGAAAGGCCATCCAATCGACTGGAAGGGAAGCATCCGGAGAAGCCCTCATGTACAGAGAAATCACTACCTGTTTCGTAGAGTGTGTAGTTTCTAGCCGTCAGGTACCAAACGTTTGGAGAACTTCCAAGTCAGCTGGGAGATGCAAGGCTTTATTTTAAAAACTAGTCCTCTTACATGGTTTAGTGTTGGTTTATGTTTGTGCTTGTGTATCAATGTCTTTTGCTTTTAAGCGTTTTTGACGTGTTTCTGTTCGGGGGGAGGGATCAGAGAGGGTCTGTGAAGGGAGGGGTTTCTGTCCAGGCTGGTTTTTGAACACCTGCGTTCAGAAGGAGCCACATTGTTACTTTCACGTTAGATCAAGCAGCTCTTTTTGTAAGTGATCACATGTGCTTTAATGTTATGGGAACCTTTTGAATAAAAATTCAGAAGTGATCTTTCAAGCGTCTGTTCTTTAACTTCTGTTGTTTCCCTTGAAAATTAGGGTATCTAAGCACAGTCTTTGAATGTTTAGTGGAAGGAAAAAGTGTGCACAGCTGACCTAATGTGTACAAATAGGGAAGACTCCCCATCTGGAGAATGAAGACCTTTTATTTTACTGTTTGTTTTTAACAGTAATATGAGAGAGAGACCTTATGCTGGTCTCTCTCGTGCTGTAAATTCTGAATAAAATTTACTAAAACTTGTAGCTGTGTCATAAGAATCAAGAAGATCAATGGGTAGGAATAGTTTAGCTTCTTCCATCAAGTGCTTCTTATTGGTTCATTTAACACAATACAGAACAAGATGAGCATGATTGTAAGGATTCAGTCACACCATAAATGATTTCATTTTACATATTTGATGAATTTAAGCATTTAGGGTTGGGCAATAAGTGAATTTTATCAATTTTTTTGTTTTTTAAGATTTAGTTTTAGGAAAATCTGGATATTTTTCCTCACTGATGCATCTCATGGTTTCCATGCCCACCATCTTGTTTGAAAAGTGTTTTACAGCTTCTATTCACTGAGGTCGACTCACAAAAGGGATGACTGGGAAAAATAGCCAATTTTTGAAAATATTTTCTGTCACTCGTATTTGCTTCTTTCAGACAGAAAAAATCTTCTAAATCAGAAATTGAATTTGGTGTGAAAAAATCGGAGATGTTATTTCTAAGCCATATCGACTCAGCCCTAGCATAACGTTTCTAAAAATTCCAAAAAGGTGTCTTTGTTTTACTTTATGACTAAATAGCTTGTAAAAAGACAAAAAAAAAACATCATTATGCCTGTACAGAAGTCTGAAAGTGTTTTGCAGTCTAACAGCAGCTGCTTGGGTCAAAACTTGTCAAGACTTTCTGTACCCAAACAGAAGACTTTATCACTTGGTGATAATAGGCTTTTTCATGATATTTCAATTCATTGAATGGGCCTGTTGTCAAATTCATGGGAATCATGTCGGATTAAAAGTATCATTTCAAAATAACTTTTAAGAAGGTGTTAAACATGCTTTATATTAAGCCCACATGTCTGCTTTTAAAAATGTTCATTTGTCAGATGTAACATTCGAACCTTGAATATGTTATTAGCTGCTTGCAGAAAATCATCATAATCAAAGGCTTGAAGACATCAGTCTGTCTGTATCAATCTATGTAATTAAAAGTTTTTCTTTATTTTTGTTTTGATTTCAAAATGTGTTTGATGATCTGAAACTTTGATGCTTTCATGGATCATGGAGTGAATCACTTGGTGATAAAGTTCCTGATTCAATGAATTGAAATATTATGAAAAAGCATATTAATTTCAGAAACTTTATCACAAAAAGTTTTGTGTCTGGGTACAGAAAGTCTTGTAATGTTTCTGTAACCGAAGCTTTACTCTGGAAACCTGCTGTGGATCAACATGCTCTGATTTAAACACCTTCATCTAATTCTTCATTTCTCATGTAAATGTCTTAAAAGTATGTGGAAGTGAATTGTGGGAACATTAAGAGTGTAATAATCTGTTAGAAGAGTTTCAGTCAGGTTTGAGAGCTGATTATAGAACTGAAGGAACTCTGGTGAAAATCATGAATAATTCTCGCTTATAAAATTTCAATAAATTCAATATATTGATATACCGTATATATATATATTACAATAAGGCTCATTTGTCAGATTAAAACCTTTTGACAATAATAACCTTTAAGCAGGTATTGAATATACTTTTCATCAAATCCACATTTCTGTTTCTAATTTTAAATGTCATGTTTTTCTGAGCTTTAGCAGAAATACAGGCTTTCAGGATTCCATCTATGTCTAAATGATCTATGTAATGTTTTTCACTTACTGATTAAGTTCCTTGAAATAAATAAACTTTCTAATTTTAATTTATTGAATGTGTGTGTGTGTACAGGAGTTCAACATTTAGCTCCTCATATATCTCCTGTCTTTGGTCCTGCTGTCATTCTTGAGACGATAAATTCCTTCTGATCTATTCTACATATAAAATGTCAGGTTTCCTGTGGGTGGTCCCACTTCCAGCATTCCAGTTATGGAAGCAACTCTTGTAAAGCCCCTTCAGGGCCCCGTCAAGCCTCCATCAGACTCTGTCAGGCCCCTGATAGACCCTGTTAGGCCCCCGTCAGGCCCCCGCCCCACCAGGCTCGTTTCCTCCTATAGAAGCTCAGGGATCGGCCCTTAGACTTTTCCCCAGGAAGCTCCTGTTGGCTGTTTCCTGAGCCTCTCCCACTGTGTAAATAAACAGCACACTGTCTGCCAGCCGACTTTCACATGCCTACAGAGACGTTCATTCATATAGACACACACACACACACACCCCCACACACCCCCACCCACACACACTCATTAACCCAAGAACACCAATCACTTTAAAAAAAATAGATTCACACACAGAACCTGACCGCCTCCCTTTCCTTTTTCTCCCTTCCTCATTTGCCTCCTCATCCTCATCCTCATCCTCTGACCTCACCCTCCACCTCTACCTTTGTCATAGTGAGACTATAAATAAGAAAAGACGATACAGGTTAAATATCCTCTGTGCCACAGAGCACAACTCAACATGACCTTTTTCTATAATGCCACATACTGGAATATATTCCCACATCTAAATCACGAAAGTATTTAGACGTTACAGCATCAGTTACAGCATTATTGTTTCTATAAAGGATGTACGACTCAAGTTTTATGAATTACAGTCACACGGTTCCTCACATCTAATCGTCTCTACCTGATGGATTATCAATCGTATCACATAACGTATTCATACGTCTGAACATTTTCACACTTTGCCATGTTATAGCCACACACTACATTGTAATTTAAGGGATTTGATTTGACAGACCAGCACAAAGCAGAGCATGACTGTCAGATGGAAGGAAAATGATGCATCGTTTCTATAATCCTTGACAGATAATAATGTGAAAGGTTGTTTGTTTCAACCTGGCCATCGTCTCCCTACACAGGTCTGCTCAATTCTCATCTCTCTTCATCGGGATTTCTGACGTTGAACTTGATTTCTCCAGTTGAATTTCAACTGGACCAATCAGTGAACAGAAGGAGAAGTTGAGAATGATGTCATTGGTTAACAGCTCACTGAAGGAGTCTCAGCCGTATTGCAAAGGAGAACAGACAAAAGTTTGAAGAAGTTTGTTGTTCAAAAAAATGAAAACCATAAATTGCTGTTTTTCTTCTGACAAATATTTATTACTTGCAGCATACAATGAAGTGATTACTTTAGATAACAAATACATGTTTAACAATAAATAGTCATAGAACTGCTTACATTAATACATTATTTTCTCTTCATGAATAATTTATAGCAACCTTTGAAATGTAGGGAACTGTTTGCTGTGTTGCCGTTCTCTGGTACTGAGGAGATTACCAATAAATCTGATTCAAATATACGATAAAAAGTTCAGTCAGGGCAGAATGCTGTTAGATCATCAAATAAAATGAGCAGTGAAACTATTAAAGTGATTCAGTTAGCAGTGCAGAATGCTTACAATGAGGTGGTGTAAGGGTGGAGCAGCTGTGAATACCAGCAGCGTTTCCCCAACAGAACATAGCAGTTCTGTGAGGTCATCAATGTAGGATTGGATTTTTATTTATGTCATTCCCCAAATATAGTTACTTTGTCCAGAATAACATTTTATACTGACAGTGGGGTGTCAAAGTTAGCATACCTCTAAAGTGTTGTATTCAGCCACATTTACTATAATACCCTGAAATAAAACCCAGAGATTAATTCTACATCCTGTCCACTGTCCAGTATCAGAATCAGCCTCTTTAACGCTGAAAAGAAAACAGGAGGTGAATTTAAATGGATACACGACTCTTCAGAAACTGACTGGTTTCTTGAGACTTAAAAATCTGAATCCTGCCTCAGAGGATCAGGATTTTATGGATCCCTGTAGGAGACATGGGGATTTTTTTTTTCTTTTGTGTTCCCTCGCAGTAATGTACTGATCAGTTCATGAGGCATAATTGAATACTGTAAACCTTTCTGAAGGTGGCCATCAAACACTTTCTATTATTATATGAGGTTTCATGAGGTTTTTCCATGTATCTTTCATTGTGAAATATCTGAAGTTTTATCTCTTTTACTTCAGGATAGAAATGCACCACAAGCCTATGATATTCTGTTTAGATCATATGATATAAACAGAAACCTTTTTGTAAGAAGGAAAAAAATAAAAAATACATCCAAACTATTTGGACTATTTCGGAGTTATTATCACGGGGTAATAAGTTATCTGACAGTTTTGATTGTTTCTCTTTTGCGTTGGTCTGAATGGTTTAAAGGGCCGTTTCCATCTCAACCTTACAGACATAACCATGCAGTGAATAGATAAATTTTCAATCAATTGTTTCCTCTGAAGAGTTAATAATAAACACGTTTACACCAAGGCTCTTTATTTGACATGTTAAATTGACATTTCTGACTATATACAAAATAGACCAGCAAATACTGCAGTAAGCATATTGCGAGGGAATAGGATTTTAATGAGAAATGTAAAATAACTTGTAGAATTTTTAACTGAATGAAATTCCACTGAAGCAGCCAACAGCACTGGGCAGCACTGATTTCAACTTACATATTTTATATTTTTTTCCAAACAGCTGTAAACAAATTTTCATGTAATGTCTATTACAGTCACAGTTATTAGACAATATGGACTTCAGATTATTTAGAACTAAGGTTGTGACTTTACCAAGTTAATTTTGAATAACTAATTCTAGTGATTTTAACTTGTTACAAATTGTAACGTATAGAATTGCATTTTCAGAGTGGAACTTATGCATTTGCATGTTTCTGGTACACCCGTAAATTTGATGCACAAACATCATCGGCAAACAACAACCATGGATAACAAAGCATTGTTGTGTTCAGGTTGTTCTAAAAGCAGCAAAGTATTCCAGCTTAAAATAGGATCTTAATGCTAAACATGTAGCAGCAGCACAATGCTAATGTCAGCGTTCACAGTCCATATTTATGAAGAAGTTCCATGAATGATCAGAAGTTCCTAAAACTCTGGAAAGATGAATGGATAGAATAACACTTTGCTCCAATATGATGACTGAAGAACCTGAAGAACAGATTTAAAAACAACCAAAAGCTTTGTTGTTAAACTCATGTCTATATATTCCACAATTTAGAAACAATAAAGGTTTTTGAGTTGTACATGTTGCTTATTTTGTCAATTTAAGGTTTTCAATTAAAATGCAATTAATTATTTATCTTAATTAAATGTTTTAAATGAGTCCCACCATTATTTTAAATGTATTTGAGTCAATTATGTTGAAAAAAAAATCTACTAATTGCAATTACCAGCACTCTGTCCAAAAATCTTCATCAGAAAGTACTCTCTCCCATGCTGGGCCATTGAATGGGGTTATATTTCTATACTGATTATTTGTTGTTACCATGGTAAAGGCAGTGGAAACAGAAAACTTCTCTGGACCCTGGAAAATGTCCCTCTATCTTACAAAAGCCATTACAGAACTTTTTGGTCATCACTCTACAAAGCGGTCATTTGATCTGTGTTTGGGCAGAGGTCACTGACTGAAGTCATCAGTGTGTGAGGTTGAAATCCTTATTTCTCATGCATAAAACAGTTCAGCATGAGTTTCAAGCAGAGTTTGGAATGGAAATGTGCAGATGTTCTTTCCACTGAAGGCAGAGACGTACTGGTGGAGGTTTACAGTCCGCCGTGTCAGACGGCGATGGATCCTCTCTGTCAGCCAGCCTGACCTCTGCTGTCACTCATTCCTCTGGACCTCCATGGACTGATAACTTCCTGTCACTCCTCATGTCTGGGAAATGTCACCTCCACACACACACACACACACACCCTCATCCTCTCATTCCTTTCTTGACTTATCCTACGTCACCTCTTTCCTTCCTTCAGGCTCTGTCTCTGTGAGGGTCAATGGAGGAATCCTGAAAACATCATCTGGATGGATCCGACCCAGCCCCCTTAAAGTTTGTTGGAGTGACGTGTGCATGCCTGGTTCAGGCTGCAGCTCCGCCTGGTACCAGGCCACTGATAACAAGGTGTGGAGTGTTCTGTGTCCTATCATATCATTACTCTCATGTCATGGCATCTCCCACACGGGACACGTGATGCAGAACAGAGAGGCAAAAAAAAGAGAAGCTCTCGGTGATGAAAGAGGAGCAGTTCACACGTCAGAGCCGAAACAAACCAAGAAAAACTGTAAACAACATAAGTTCACTGATGTTAGTTAATGTTGCTAATTTGAGCAAGTATTCTAAGGAAACCCAGCAAACTGCATCAACTCATCTCGTCTTCAACAATCATGTACACAGTTAGCTGCATCATGTTGTTACCTCTGTACCAATCTCTCACACTGCGAATGCATATGGTGACGGTGGAGAGGAATGACTCCCAGATGAACCACAGTTGGAGTGAGAGGCTGTGGTTTGAGAAGACAGAGGAGAGACCGTAAAGTTAAAGGCAGAATGACTGCAGATCACGTTTAGTTTTAGAGTAGTAGCAGAAAGAATAGGAGTGAGGAACAGTTTGTCTAAACCGATAGCAGCATGACCACAGGAATAGCTGAGGATAACCCCAGCCAGTCTGACTACAGGCTTTATCATGTTTCAGTCTTTGTCTTTAAAGCAGGCAGAGTGGACTAAAACTGGGAGCTGATAGCTGAACGCCACAGTCTGCTCCCAGGCAGCTGGTGCTATCATCCATTATGACGGAGCTAATTATTGAAGGTCTTCACTTTTAACTCTACATTATGATGGAGTTATCATGTTAAAAAGTTTAAGACAGCAACAACGAAGAGAAGTGAAATTGTTGAGATGTGATTTCTGGTGAGTTGATCAGAGTTCTCGCTGCAGGATCTGGAACCTGAAGGTTTATGGGATGTATTGAGACTCCTGATACTGAAGAACGACAACCTCAACAAATCAAGAGGACTGGTCCTCCTGCATCGCTCTGGGACAATATAGTTCTAACTGTGGTAAGACTGTGAAGGCGAACAAAGGAAATCTCTTTAAGATGTTTAAATGACACTGGCTTCCTGCACCACTGCTGGAGTCCATGTAACACCATCCAGATTCAGCAGTTTGCTTCTCAGGGATTCTGGTCTAAAGTTGACAACTTTGTTTTGTCTGAATTTGAAAGCAGAAATGTTGAAGTCTTCTGGGTTTTTATGTATTGAAGACATTCTTATAATATCATGAACTGATTGGATTCACCAAGTTTTATTAATAAATACAGCTGAATATCACCAGCATAACAGCTGATCATTTTATAGTGTAGAAGCAGGTATTGGACAAAGCACTAAACCCTGTGGTACTCCATTAGTAACCCAGATGAGTGACTTCATCACATAAGTTTTCTGGGTTTCTGGGACTCTAACAAGGGAAATAAATGTCCAGAATGTGAGTGTTAACTAAATCATAAGGAGGATTGCTTCCTTATCTCCTTAGAATGTATTTTCCAAAATGTCAGCAACCTCTGGATAGTTGGTGGGGGAAGCAGTGAAAAGCACTGGAGTGGGAGGTTTAATCTTGGTGAAGAAGAGGGGATGAAGAGACGGGTACGCTATGTGCCATGCAGAGAACGGAGAGAGGGGGCCTGGGGAATAGAGAAGAGTGTGAAGGAGACGGAGAAGGTTCTGATGAGGTTACTGGGGATGAGGTGGGGTGTCATAGGAGAGGCGGGGGGCAGAGAGGGAAGAATGTGTTCCTACATTGCTGGCATTCCTGCCTCATTGTGACAGACTGATGAAGCTCAGGGATGCTGCATGGAGCCCAGAGACAGAAGTGCAGGAGCAGAGCCAGCTAACAGATGCAGAACTTACAGACTGAGGAAACCACAGAGAGTCATCACTGCTCTGATGAAGATGGGCCCATGTGGAAAATCAAATATAAAACACCTGCAGGATGATGTAGAAAAAAAAGAAAGATTTGCTTAGGTTTTATTAATAAATACATGATTTTGTTTCTGGTTTTCTTATATGTTTTTTTTTTTTGTCCTTTTATATTTTACATTTGTGGATGCTATTGTTTATTCTGTTCAATCACTGGTAGATATGGATTAAAATTTTCTTGAAAAGTTTTCTAAAATCTGGCATACAAAACTTTGGTTTGATGTCAGAAGAGAGAGTACAGCATGGGAAAATATTCGCATTTCCAAACTTTCTGAGCCTCCGAATAATTTAACAATCAAAATGTTGACACATGAGCACGACCAACCTGGAGGTGGAGCTGAAGGAAAATGAAAATGTTTCAAATATAAATCTGAAAAGTGTGTCTGTATTCAACACACTTACATTAAAACGAATGTTAACGCCTTAAGAAAAAAGCCACAGCTGAGGTTTTAAATGTAACTGTAAGGGAATACTGCTGGCCACACTTACAACAGCAACTTATGAATGAAGATTAAAAATGTCAGTTATTCTTCCTCTGAAAAGGGCCTCTGATGAAAAAAATCTTTTACATGAAATAAACGTTTTCAATATTTTTATCTTGAGCTTGAGCAAAGCTGTCTCTGTCATTATGAAGGTTGAACTCCAACTTAATGGAAAGGCACACAAGAAACATAATGATTTGTTATTCACTATATGCAATTTAAAAATACTAACACCAGATGCTAACTTGGAAAACGACCTATTTGGAGAAGAGAATTAAATGATGGGAGTTCTGGTGCGCAAACTAGGTTTTCTTGATCTATTTTGAAGCAATTAGATTTTTCTATTTTAGTAGGTGAATATATCTCTAAATAGTTTTCCTTCCTTTACTTCTTTCTTTGTGTAGTTTTGCTGATGGTGTTTAGCAGCAGCTCGTCTTCAGTCTGTATTCTGATGTTCTACAGTGAACGTCAAAGTGAATGAAGAGCATCCTGCCGCCCTCAAACATGTCATATTCCTGTTAGCTCAGTGACACATCCTTCCCCTTCTCCAGTTTCCGTCTGTCATCGTCTTTCATGCGGAACGCGGCGCTGCTAACCACAGCAGACCCTGTGGGCCCCGGACTCCAGGGGCCCGGCTGAGCTCCACTGGGCCAGTCACACGGCTGCAGTGGAGGGTCAAACATCTGCTGAGCTCACACATTAGCTGCTGTATTAGCAGCTAACTTTGCTAATGCATTTTGTCATATATGTGATGTAGTATACAAACATGTTGATGTGACATCGATCTGCTCTAATAACATCACAAGCTGCATTTCCATTATGTATGTGAAAACCTTTGTTTATACTCTGTTAATGTTGATAAAACACAATTTTGCAATTGTTGTGTTTCCATTAAATAAGGAAGACAATTCAAATCACATGTTAATACATTTGTTGACACAATAAGTCATTAATAATCATTCTGCACCATAATCCTCCAACTACTTCCTGTTGTCGTCTTCTTTGTGGTTTGCATCAGTGGCAACATCCGGCGGTTGATCATGTGACTCGTGTGACGTGATAAAATGTTTTCGTTTCAGTTTTGCAAAATACACCAATTGCGGCTCTACCAAAACACCACTTAGAACCAGAACGTTTTATTGAAGAATTATAATTTTTTTAAAATTGCTGTGTTTCCATTGTGCAAATGTATTTTTGAAATGCAGTGAAACGCAGACATTGAGCTAAGACCCAAACCTGAGGGCGTGGCTGCTGAGCTGGACGATGTGTTTACTGTCTCACGTATTGTTGTCTCAGCATGTTTTGTTTTGTTTTTCTATGAAAACAGGATATTTTGTAGTCATCTCAAGAAAAGCACATGGATGACTCAGCTTCAGGGAGCCAAAAGACGGACTATATACATGTAGTGTCTGAATGTCTAAACACTTCGACTCACTGCCATGTGATTGGATGATTGCCTGTGTGTTAGCATGCAGTTACATAAACGTAGTGAATAAAACGCCTTGCGAATGTTTGAGCGAGAACTGCTTTTTGTGAATTTAGTCACACTGAGATACAGTAAAATAAACACTGAGATTATAACTGAAGAAAACTGATATGCATTACATCCAATCCACCAATAATCACCAAGTGTTTCTTGGGCGATAGGATCTGCTATGAATGCAGACATTCAGACTTTAATCTAACAGTCACTTCCAGATCTGCCACCCAAGCATGACTCCTGACTTCAAACACATCTTTGAAGCTTCATCTCCAAAATGTTTTATGAACGACTCATCACAGTTCCAAAGACAGGAAACCCCACGAAGTCTCCCACACCCTGATGCTTATCTCATCGCTCTGCATTCGTCCAGACGTCCCATAGAAGGCCAGCAGAGCTTAAATGACATCCCCCCGAAGCAGTTAGCAGTTACATGCTAACACACTGTCCTAATAATGAAAGTGTTTAGCTTATGTGCTTAGCATTAAGAAAAGGATCTGGAGGAGGTCCAGTTATTTCCTGTCAGTCAGAGATTTGGAGCCACATGAATGGAAACTCTGCAAAAAGAAAAGGGCGGTGGAAGCAATTCCTGGAACAGTTGGGAATATTCGTTGTCATGGATACAAGCAGCCAAATGAACTCAGAGGTTCCTGCAGAGCAGAACTTTAGACGAATTTCATCTGAAGTCGAACACGAAGCCGGTTGGACCAACAAGAAAGTTTCTGGGAGAAATCACATTTCTGTTGCTGCTGGATAAAAGGCTCACCTTTTAAAATCCATCTGCAGATAAAACATGAATGTCCTCAGTTTAGATCACACTGACAGACGGTTCTCCTGATGGACACATTCCAAAATACAACTTCTAACTTCTGACCCAATTAAAACACTTTCAGACATTCTGCTAGCTGATCTGTGAAAATGTATGTGACAGACTATGTCACATAACTATGGAACTACTATGGAACTCCATTTCTGCCAATAAAGAACAGTTCAAAGCCCAACAGGAAGTCATGAATGCAGGTTTTAAACTTATAATTATGAGAATGAAAGCCATAATTTTGACTGATTATTTTCAGATTCTGAATCATAATTATGAGATAGGAAGTTACACTGTTTCTTTAAGAAGACTTGCCAATACATGCAAGCCTTCCAGAGGAGTCAAACATTTTTGACTCTTGAAACTCAGAAATGTCCATGTTTTTTTTTTTTTTTTTCTGAGATTAATTGCAAAATTGTCTTGTTTTTTTCTAGCAAATTTGCAACTTTTCAAACTCGGATCTTTTCTTGTTTTTCCTAGAATATTTCAGATATTTTTTTTTTTAGCAGAAATGCTTGCCTAATTTTGATTTTTCCATCTTGGGTGGCTGGAATCCACTGCCATATTCTCCAGATCGGACCACATCAGTGCTGATGTGGCTTCACCCCACGCCCTGGAGGAACGGACCGTTTTAGAACTGAATCCAAACCGAGGGGAACACATTGTCTCCTGGCTTCCTTTGTTATTCAAAGTGTCCCAGCAGCAGCAGAAAGTCCAGGAGCGGTGGGATTGGACTGCTCTGGGTCAGCCCCTGCTTTCTCATGATAAGGAAGGCAGGGCCGAGCTGCTGCTCTGCAAACAGCTCAACTCTTTGGAGGAGTGCAGGGCCGGCTGGAGCACAATACGGGACGGAGCCTCTGTGGGAGAGCGACTGAAGAACAACGGGGCAGCCAAGGAGACCACAGAAATACTCTTCCCCCAAATCCCCAAGTCCGCACAGAGAGAGGAGACAAAGACGGTGCAGAGAGAAACAAAAGCATTCTTTGCTTTCAGTCCAGCAGCAAAAGAAACAACAAAAAAACAATAAGCTGAGCAAGATAATTTTCCCTTGAGAACCAAATTGAAGGAGAAAGGCGTGACAGTTGCATTTGTAATCAGAGCAACATCTTCAAAAAACAAGGTGAGGGCCGGAGGAGCTGTGCTGCATGAAGGACGGATCCGTCTGGAGGAAGACGAGCTCAGAGACAGGATGAGAACGACGCTGACCGTCACCTGGCTGCTGCTTTCACTGAGTGAGTACACAACCACACCAACTGCACGGCTCACGTTTCAGCAGCCGTTCTCCAGAGGGGTCAGGGTGTGAAGGAGCATGCAGGATGTGCATCACTGCTGGGCAGCAACAGGTGTGCATCGGATGAGTCTGGCTGCAGCACACGCTGTGAAGTGTTCCCACAACATCCTGCTTCAATCTTCTGACTTCTCGTGTCGTCCAAAACAGATTCCCAGTTAAAATTGGACAAAAACACAACATAAAGTACAAGTTAATGTAATCAAAAAACACTTTTCCTGTACATTCGTACTTGGATTCCTACCATCACATTTCAGAAACTTTTACAGAAAGTGAAAAGTTTAGGAGGAATTCACTTAAAATATGTGAATGTGTGCTGCTAGGTGGTTCATCTGAGAGGCTGTGGGTGGAGGTGTGGGAGTAATGCTAACAAGTTGTGATTATTGAGGTTCAGTATGGAGGTGAGCTTGTTTCATAATAAGCATATTGATAAATCTTTCAGATTTTGCAGACGGTTTATTCATTATTGATAAAATATAAACTTTGCAAAACTATTCACAGCCTCTAAACTTTTCCCCTTCTCGTCACATTACCACACAACTTAACCTGTCGCAATAAGCAATTAATGAATTAATGTCATAATAAATTAAAATGAGCTTGCTCAGTGACTTCCATTCAGATTATGCATATTTTGTGAAGCAAGAGACATCATAATTCATTTATTTATTGTTTTAGGTTGTTGAGTTGTTGGATGTTTAAAATACCTTCCAGTTCCAGAGTGGAGAGTTCATAATTATACTAAATTATTAGAGCTTGAGCCTTGCCTTATGAAGCCATATTATTATTTTTTATAAATAATGATCTGAAGTGTGGAGTGTATTTGTGTTCAGCCTCCCTCTCTACTGGTTTGTCTCTATCAGCATCACACAGATAGTGACTGAAATCCTATTTTTCCTAGTTTTCAACTATTCACACAGATTCTCTACTGGATTTAGGACTGAACCTTCACGAATACTCTGTGATCTAAACAATTCCATTGTCTCTGGCTGTAAGTGTTGGGTTGTTGTCCTGCTGGTGGCTGAGCCTCAGTCCCAGTCTTCAGTCTGCAGCCTCCAGCAGGTTTTCCTCCAGGATGGGTGTGTATTTATCCCCAACAACTTCCCATCAGCAGCTCTGTCTCTGATGAGGAAACGCAATGCTATGCTCATTGTGAGTTCATGGTGACGTGCGGTGTTTGTTTTCTGCCACACATTAGGATCTAGGACATGATGGGTCCTCTGTGTGGATCATGGCTTGTGGAAAACTGTAAAAACCTGAGCTGAGGATCTCTACAGCTCCTCCAGAGTTAACCAGTTGCTTAATGCTCTCCTTACACACGGCATTAGTTCAGTGTGGGTTCATATTGGGCCCATGTGGGATGTTGTTTCAGTAGCTAGTCCTGCTTTAAGCTTCATGATGCTGCTCGTTCAGCAGCTGGGTTTATGCTGAGATTAAATGACAAACAGGTGGATTATTTACTAACTAGTTGACCGCTGAAGTCAGTTTTTTGCTCTGGATCTTAGGCGTTAAGTACATGTCACATTTTTTACAGGTTTTCTTTTCTTGTTTGCACAATTACTCACTACTTTGTGTTATTCATCCTTTAAAATTTCAATAATACATTCAGGATTGTGGCTGCAAAAGTAAAAAAAAAAAGAGAAGAATTCTGTTTCTGAAATGTTGAGAAACGTCTGGAATCCTCATATGTCAGGAA
Organism: Brachyrhaphis terrabensis; assembly: GCA_903067065.1. Taxonomy (NCBI): domain Eukaryota; kingdom Metazoa; phylum Chordata; class Actinopteri; order Cyprinodontiformes; family Poeciliidae; genus Brachyrhaphis; species Brachyrhaphis terrabensis. The sequence goes on from CAEGAG010184501.1 coordinate 17,672, forward strand.
AATGAGGAATCAAAGCCTTAACTCTGCAGAAAACATTCAAAATTAAGTACAAACAATTAATCTAGTTCTGATTTTTTGTTTGTTTTTGCTCCAGTTAAGTAGGATCCAGACGTCATCCCACCATGATGGGTTGATATCCATGGCTCCTCCCTCTGAAAACACACAGACACACACATGCCAAGACCAAAGATCTTGAATAATGATGCAGCCCCCCCCTCCCCACCCTTTCTCCCTTCACCAGCCTGAAAGGCAAATGAGGAGCTTTTCTTTAATTATGCACCTGCCACTCTGTCTCTGCTGCTGCAGCTGAATTCAGAGAGGAGGCTTTTATTTTCCCAGCATGGAGGGAACTGAAGCAACATTCTGCCTGAAGGTGGTCAGCACTTTCCTGTGAGAGAGTCAAGCCGGCAATGAGAGCACACATCTGTGAATGTTTGCTTAACGTGGTTATCACATGGAGGTGATAACGGTTCCCTTAAATAGGTAACTTCTCCTTCTCAGAAGGTTTGAAATGAAAACAGAATCAGGATAACAAGCTGCCTGGTGGAGAGGAAACTTTTAAAAATGAAACCAGAAAATTCTCTCTCTCATTATTCTGACATTTAGCAAATATAACTTTTTTTTTTTTGGTAATCCTCACTGACGTAAGACGAGAAAAGTTTGCTCTGATTTCATGTCAGACCGTGTGAAAAATAGTCATATGTTTTTATAAACAGTGTATGTAAACTTCTGGCTTCAGCTGTTCTACATGGTTCATTCCTGTAACTCTGAGGTGCATTTAGGCTCAGAACTATTTTGTACCTTTTAGAACAGTGACAACATTTTTAAAACACAGTTCAGTGATGTGAGGAGGAGAGTGGGATATGATACATTATCTTGTTGCTGCTTAAGTCTCACTACAGTTTTGACTCACTGATAACTGAAATTTTGTTTTACGTTGCGTCTCTTTATTCTGGCAAAGATCAGGATTGGGAGCAGATATATTTTTTGTGCCTTTTTGACTGTTTCATATAACTAAAAACAAGCAGGAGAAAACTCTGTATTTGTGTTTGCATGTGTAGATGGAAAAATGGAGCTTTAGGGTCCTGTGCACTATAGTCTGCGACAAGTAATGCATCAGTATATCCACATACCTCCTTTGACAAGAATCCAAATTGACATTGCCTTTTTTTTTTTTTTTTTTTTTATAAACTTCATACTCTAATATGCTATTTAGAGCTAATACAAACTATATATCTGTCCACACATATGACCCTCCTGGCGCCATGTTTATGTTCTAACCGGAAGTCGTGCTTGTTTTGAAGCAATCTGATTGGCTGACATAGGTTTAGGTTTGCGCTACACTGCTCCCTATGGGTTTGGCATGTTTAAAATCTATGGAGTGGGTTTGTGATGGTTCACGAGGATGGAAACTTTTGTCAAACCGACTTTATTTTAATGATGTAGCGGAGATATTCATTTTTATAAAGATCTGTCAAACATGGCCAAGGCCTTAGACTGTTTAGCTTTAGTTGAAAATATAGCTAAAGAAAAATTCTAAATCATTCATTATCAACATCTATATTTTGTATTGTAAAGTATTTCATCCTGAAGTAAAAGTTTTACAATGTGTTTTTAGCATTTGTTTAGAAGTTTTAGCTTGATTAGCTCAGCGGGTATTTTACCAGGCTAGCCATTACAATGATACAGCATAAGTCCAGACCTGTTTATTTGTAACAGTTATACATGTATTATCCTAAGTTAAGCCCAAACACCACTTCAGACCTCACAGGTCCATCTGGGTCTGAATTTAGACAAAACATTCTTTCATCTACACCTGATGATCCATGCAGGGTCACAAAGGGACTGGTTTCTACCTCCAATTTCATCAACACACTTACCTAGCAACAGTTAGCCACTGCAGCCATGTGTGACACTGAAATATAAAGTTGCGTATCATCTGCATATAAACAACTGCAGGTGATAAAGTAGTTTTGTACAGTGTGAGCTCAGGGGAGCCATCTGGGAAACTGCAAGAACAAAAGACACTGAGCTGCCCAAAATCACCAACCTCAATGGCATGCATAGTTTTTAGAACATATTAATGGCAAGTAGAGCCAACAGAACGCTGAGAAAGAAAAAAAAACAGTTTACAATGTAGATGTAATTTTAAATTCTAATAACTTAAATTCATAAATCTAAAAACACCGAACCTGTTCAGGGTTGCGTACAAACATACACACAGATATTTTACTGTAGAAAGGATTACTGGTTACAAATACCTTCAGTCTCATTTTGGGAGACTTCATTGTACTAAGCCAGATTTTCCTCAACGTTCTCTGCTTCAGCTCAGAAACGGCGGGACGGAAACTCCTCGTTAAACAATGAGCAGCCTCCGCAGCGCTTTGCCTCCCCTCTCCTGAACAACTGAGTGGTTCAGCCATGGGGTCTTTAACAAGCTAACAGCTTTAAACTGTCTGGGTAACTTATTGCATGGACACTTTCTTTCCGCTGTATCAATTCTTCAGATATCTGTAACCAACAGCCTGACTAAAACGTTTGGAAGACGAACTAATTGTTGGTTTGTCATGACTTCTACCAGTCGATTTAGGGTAACATGTTGAATTCATTATCTTTAAATAATCAACAACGTGAAAACTAGAGATGCATCGATCCCATACCAATATCTGTATCGGTCACAATAATGCTCTGACGGAACAGATGAAAGTTGTTTTTACATGTTGGACCAAACTTGTGAAACTGTTTTTGTATTTAAGTGTTCTGTACTGGGCAAGAGTTAGAAAATAAATCTGTAATTCAGTACATTTATGTCTGTGTATAAATATACAGTCAAATATACAAGAGGAATTTCTCTTATTGTAGGTCTGAGTCTTTTTTAAAAATCAATTCCTAGGGTGAACTTCAGGACAGAAGTTCTAAGTTGCTTTATTGTCCATTGTATTTGGTCATAATGCTAGGTTTTGGTCTCATCTGACCAGAGCTCCTCTTCCTCATGTTTGGTGTGTTTTCAACATGACTGATGGTAAACTGAGGCCAGAAATTCTAGTTTTTACTTTGGAAAAAAAAAATTCTTCTCTCTACTGCTACATAAAAGCAGGAGTGAGAAAAAGAGAACACAGGAAGCCAAACCAAACAGGTGAAAATTAAGCCTTGATTGTAAGTTTTAACCTCTAGTCTGACTTAAGTTAAACATCAGCCTGCCACTGTTTTAAAGCAGACTTGGTTTTCAGCTGGTTATGTAGCTGAAAGACAAAGGGAAGCTTTGGAGGGCAGAGGCGACTTCCCCAAGCTGTACTGCTGTACAGAAGGTGATGTCCTAGCATCAATAAATGGGAAGTAGTGAGGAGTTTGACAACAGAGAAGTGTCATCACTTATCAGCCCCTCCAGGACTTCCTAACCCCGTCCACAAACTCTTTCTTTAGCTTCAGCTGCTTCACAACTCATCCACTTCCTACACGATAACAGGCAGCTGGGCTTTACAGCCTGTAAGGACCACAGCCATGATGTTGGGGGTGAGAGTGGGGGTCTGTGACTGGCATCTGTTTAATGGCTGAACTGGGAGAGACAGGGGAAACAATAGAAGAGAGCAGGACAAACCCTATCAACATCCTGACTCCAGAAAAGGAAGGGCGTTCAGGCTGGAGACGACGGTGTGGGCCCAGAGCCTCTCCTTTGATATCAGACACTGCCAGTCACTCGACATCTGCAGCTGATTCTGAGCTCATCCATCTTTCAATCTGCAGAAGCACTGGCATAATAAGGAGATCAGCTGCTGGTTTTTCCTCCCCCCTAAACCAAGTTATGTTGCGACAAACTGGGTCTCATGCTTGATTAAAAATAACTGGACTCATACAGCTTGGTGCCTCAACTGCAAGTTTCTACAGCTGTAGAAAAAACAGCAGTGTTAACAAACACAAATGAAACCACGAGAACTGAAATAGAGAAAAGGATTTTGTTAACTGAGAGAAATAAAAATGGTAATTAATAGGGAAAAACTGAAATTATAGCTTTTGCTTTTCTATTTATGAATCTCTTTGTTAGCCGATCAAACTGATGTGAATTTTATTTTATTTTTTTCCCACACAAGCAGTTTACGGCACTCCATATTCCTCCTAGCAGTTCTGCAAAATTACTGTAAAAGTCGGGACAAAACCTGAATAGGTTTTTTGAAAATAGTGTTGAGTATTCAATGTAAACACAAAGCATGAATAAAACTAAAATTACTATTATAACTAAGAAAAACTAAATGGCAATATTTAACTAGTAATATCTAATAAAACCGGCCAAACTCATTCTAAGAACTCATTAAATTTAACTGAACTGGAAAAAAAGTATCAACAAAATAAAACTAAACTATGATGAAAATCCCAAAACTGTTTTAACCCCGGTACTTTTTTTTTTTTTATCAAGTCCAGAGGACTCCAAAGCACTTCTCACAACATTTAGTTGTGATTGTTGGTAAACTACCAGTCACAGCTGCTCTGAGGCAGTCTGACAGCGGCGCCACCTGTTGGGCCCTCTGACCAACACCACCGGCTGTTGTGAAATGTCTTCCCCAAAGACAGACTGGGATTCAAACCGGCAACCCACATGTTACAAGTCAAACTCCTTCCTCCAGCTCCATGCTGCTTATAAAAGTGTTTTATGTGCTAATAAAAGAGAGATCATGTGGAACGTTTCCAGTCTGTGTCTGCTAAAATCAGCCAAAACAGGTAAAGTCTGACTCTCGGTTGGAGGATTTATTCCCCGTTCTAAAAACTTCAATCAGCTGGAATGTAAACAAATGACTCTGAGTCCATTAGATGAGCCAACATCCAACTTGACTCTGTGCTCTCTGTGAGTTCTCTCCAGTCAGCCTGTCCTGCAGGGAGGAACCGCTGCTATGTGGAAATCTCTCTGCAGCGCTGCAGACCTTCACCCTGCAGACCCTCCCTCCACCTGGCATGCCAAACTCCTCAGCCAGGTGGATGCTTATCAGTGCTGCGGCTGGTACCGTCATGGACCCACAGCCTCCTCCTCATTCCTCACCTCTCCCCCACCCCTCACTCCCAGCTCTGTCAGCGCTGGCTCAACCCACCCCCTCACTTCTCAGCTTTTAAGAACAACACGCCGGCTTCATTAGCTCCGGGATAATGCATGTGTGGGAGACGTGCCCAACCACACTTTGCTGCTGATTTAGCGTTGGTATATTGCGCAGACTGAGGAGAACCTGAAACAGCAGCAGGCATTGGCTGCAGTGGCACAGAGACAGCTGGGAAATGTTGCAGATTTTCAGCGTCTGACTGTAATTCAGAGCTGTGCAGCTCTGAGAGCAGAACGAGGCTGACAGCTCATTTAACGTCAAGCTTTCACAGCTCATTTGTTGAATAGGTTGGATAAACACAGGGCGCATTTACAGCTCCCTGAAAAAACACTGATTACACTCCTTCACATTGCTCCCACGGCAACCACACACACACATGGATATAAAAAAAATGATATGCAGGGATGCAAAGATCCACTGTTTTCACTTCCGATGCCGATACTGATATCTGAGGTTTGGTATCAGCTCATAAAGATCCGATACAGATACAGCCCGTATGGATCAGACCAGGGGCAATTCTAGGATATGACCTTTAGGGGGCCTCAGCCCCCAGCAGGGCTAAGGCCCAAGAGAAGTTATTTGTTGGTGCATTTTTCTAAACGCCACTGCTTATTTACATACATTCACATAAAAAATTAAATAGTTTTATCCAACTAAAACTGTTAACAACTACAAACAGGTCTGGAAAAAATTAAGAGTCCACTGCCCTGAACCCCATTGAAAACCTTCTGGTTATTCCACCAAATATTGATTTCTGAACTCTTCCTGAGTTAAAACATTAGTTTTGTTGTTTCTAAATGAATATAAACTTGTTTTCTTTGCATTGTTCAAGGTCTGAAAGCACTGC
>CAEGAG010184503.1:0-32176 GCA_903067065.1 Brachyrhaphis terrabensis
TAGATATATATATATATATAAAAACACTATGAGTCGCAAATTATATATTACAAACCCTGCAATTAACTCGATTAACTTGATTTTAATCAAGTCCCATTACTAATTATAAACATACAAAATCACATTCATATGTTTGAGAAGTCTAGTCAGATTTAAATCTTTAAATCTAGAGATTTAAAGATTTAAATCTAAATCAAAATCAGTGGAAAGACTTTAAAAAGCAATCTAAAAGCATCTGCAAATGAAAATTTGAAAAGGTTTTATTCCCCAGGTGTGCAAAGTAGAGTCCTAACCCAAAAGACTTTCAACTGTATTTGCAACAGTGGGGTTGAATAATGTTTAGCATATTTTACTGTCATTTATTTGTAAATACTTGTGATCTATTATATCTTTCATTTGACAAATCTTAGTAATATACACTGTAATGTGACAAAATGTTAAAAAAAAATTTAAAAAAAACAGGGACAAGGTACAAGGCAAGGCACTGTAACTGATAAAATTTAAATGTGTTTTATGCTCTTTTATAAATGACTAACATCACCAGAAGCTGTGATTGTCCCTTTTAGAGACAGTTGTCCTGCATAATGTTTCCAACGGTTTCCAACTGCTCGTTCTTCTGTTAACTTTCAGGTTCCCCTTATTATTATAGTGCCGCATCCCGTGGCTCCGCGCCTCCCGCTGCTGCCACTGCCTATGACCGCCACTAGTCACCCCGGAGACCAGCTCAAACTGCAAGGCCAGAGCTTCAACCTCCACGTTGTTCCTGTCTGAGAAACACTGGGACCTCTTCATCTTATGCGATAAAGACGAAGGATGAATGAGGCTGGAGCCGGCGCACCCATCTCTAGCTTTTACTCATTTTGGGTCAGAGCAAGGGGAGGGGGGTGTTCCCAAAGGAGTTTGGAGCCTGTAAATTCCTCACAGGCTTGAACATATCCAGAATGACTTCAACAGAATCTATAAATATATATATTATAAAATATAAACTGAAGAAAAAACCTGTGTGAAGAATACCATGTGGAAAAATGTTTGTGGGATTTATAATTTTTTTTTCTTTTGTCTTTTCGTTGCTGTTGTTGTTGTTATTTTATTCATGAATCCTCACACTTCTTTATGTAATAAACTGCAGTATTTTTTGTCTGCTCTCAAGAGACATGTCCAGGAGTGATTGATGGTGGTCTCACAGATTGATAATGTAGCAACTTACACCAGTGTTGCGGGCCTGCTTTTTACACTTAAAAGAGATGGGTTCTCCACATTTAAAGTAAAGCAAACCTTTTTTTTCTGATGCTTTGACATAATTCCTTCGGTCGTCCTTCTTCTCCTGCCCATCCTGAGCTATCAGCACGTCCTTTGACGTTTACCGATCCTTCGTTCCCAGAGCAACGTCGCACCTGTGGCAAACAATCAGATGTAAAAATGTAAATTCTTTTGCAAAGTATAAAAAAAAAAAAAAAAAAAAAGTGTGGTGACCATGAATTTATAAGGGTCATGTCAGGATTTTAAATACTTCAATAATGTGAGGGATTTTTCTGTCAAAGCTTTTATGTAAACAAACTTATCAAAGATTTTCTGGATTGTTTTTTTTTTTTCCTGTCATGTTCCTTTGCTCTTTTTTGCACTAACAACTCCGTTTATTTGATTTTTTTTATCATCTTTTTGAGGAACAGTTACCTACAAATCTCAGTTTAACAGCTAAGTTAAACACACAAACAATTCATCCTGGAGCTCTTTGGCTAAATGAAGCCTCTTGATTCAGTAGCATAAGGAAAACCACAAGATGCCCGCAAAGCTTAGAAAGATGATGCAGTTGTGACTAGAATCACTATAAATTAGCTTCAATAATTGTCTTACAAGCTTGTTTTGTCAACCTTAACTTACACCTCTGTAGTAGAAATCACATATTTTCCTTTTCACAGAGACTGAAGTTGAGCATTTGTTTTTGTTTGACTGTTTGTTTTGGGGGGAAATATTCTGTGAATGTACTCCTCCTACCACATTTGCCAAAGACTTAGTTTGATATTTAATATTTTATTTACAGTAAGTTTAATATTTCAGTATTATCTTATAAATGAGTCAAGACTCAACATGTACGCCGAGACAGGTGAACGACATGATCCATGCGAGGAAGGTGAAATCCAGTGGCTTAATATTCCAACAGCTGCAAACTAAGTGCTGCTTTTTAGAAAGATGTGTGAATAATGTGAAGACAATTTGTCTCTGTAAATATATAACATCATACAGAAACACCGCTGCAGTATCGTACTAATGTACCAGCTCCCTTTGTAGATAAACACACTGAAGCTCATGAAAAAAAAAAGAAAAAGAAAAGAAAAACGTGCATTACATTTGTGTCTCAGTGTGATGTTCTGCTCTGAGGAAAGTATAACCTATGGCTATATAGCAGTGGCAGGTTTCAGATGCTAACATCCACATAGGTTGTCTTTTGTCGTTTTTGCTTTTTTTTTCCCTCTTTGATTTGTTGTCATGATGGTGTTTTATGTCACTATGCAATGAGTTGAATGGCTTTCTGCCGCTGTTTTGTTGTCGGGCTCAAAATAACCGGTCCCCATGGAGAACAGTACAAAGGTTAACTGAAGGATTCAAACAACTCGTGGTGAGAAATGATTTTTTTCCTTTAATTGTTTTTGCTTCCCTTTCACAAAGAAGTCCTGGGTAACAATCAAAGATGTGATCCTGTTTGCTGTTTGTAGATGTAATCATCTCCTTGTGCAGAAACACAGAATCCTCAGACACAAAACTGTCCACCATCCCTCTGTTCTATGATTAACAATGGGCAACCAAGCTAAAACCTGCTGTCAGGAAGAGAACCAGGAAAGAAGAGAACAACACTCAATCTGAAAGCAATCTTCCACAAATTGCACTTGGGATTTGCATATCTGAAAATGTAACAACGTGGTATTTCCTCTCGGATGTGGAGAACCTCTGCTGGACCGGGTCACCCGCTGCTGTAAAAGATGATACAGGACACGTGTCACGGACATTAAAAGGATCTGATGAAAATCTATAAGGAAAGCCTCGTGGCCTCAATCATTGTTCCTTTTCAGTTCTGTTCCAATTCTTTTTTTTTTTTTTGTGCACATGAGAAATAAATTCTTTTATATGTCCATTGTTGACTTGATGTGTGCTCATTATTAACCCCATAAGAAGTGATTCAAGGATCAAGGTTGAAGCGGGTGTGGGGGGGGGGGGGAAGAGTCGCTCCTCAGGTCTTATTGACGTTTGGCTTTATGAACAGTCAGGACTACAATGCACTCATAGATTATTACTCTAAAATATGAAATACACAAAGTTTCACGGCATGATGTTGAAGTGTATTTTTTGTGAGGCAGTAAGAAGAAACGATGTGAATGATGATTACTGTTTAATTAGCCCATGTCAATCGTAAAAAGAACAACATAGTTTTATGGACGTGGGTGTGAATATGGGCTGACAGAATAGAGTTAAACAAAGAAGCAGGATAGTTAGGAAGGCAGGAGAGCATTCTGACTTCCAGTCTATTTAATGATGCATTGGTTTCATCTCGCCATAGCCCACTGCTGCTGCTGCCGCCGCCGCCGCTACTGCTGCTGCGGCCGCACTCTCATTCTGAAACGCACAAACGCAGTCAGTTGTAATTCAATTTCTCTGCTTTCCTCTGCCTATTGTTTATTTCATGGATCCCCCGTGAAGCATCAAAAGCTACTGTTTCTGTCAGCCCCTAACTGTCCTATGTTTTGTCATTCAGGGCTTGTTAAAAGATAAAACACACACACACACACCCCCTGCACGCACACACATGCATTTCCTCTTCCCCAGCTGAGAATTCCCAGTGGTAAAATTATTCCATTTAGATGGGAACTTTTTTGTCACTACCCTGTCTAAATTGGCATATCTGGCTCTCTCTGAGAAACCAATAAACTGTGAACCCGGATGCATCTGTCAGTCAAGCTCATCTTTACTTTAGCAGGTCCAGATGACAACAACAGCAGAGGCAGAAGGCGGTGCACTGATTGGCTCTCATCAGTTAGGCATTACGAAAAGCACCTGTCATCCTCGGGGCTTCTCAAACCGACACAGAGAGGCCCCTGCCATGGGGCCAACGGGGCCACGCGCAAGACTTACTCAAACACTTCACCCTCATTGTCAGCCTGGCCCGCTGATGCCCCACAGCTTGGCCTCTCTGGTGTGATTCATGTCTGTCACTGATAATTTATACACCAAAAATATGCCTCAGCTAGCAGGTGGAAACAGTCTTGGGGAAAGCGCTGAAAATATAGAAGCTTCAGATATCAATCAGCTGGATTGAAGACTGCTTTAAATGTTAAATCTTCCTAAACTCGATCAAACTTTGTTTAGTAACTTTATGTTTTTTTATTTGCGGAAGGGAGATATTGTGCATTAATGAACATTTTGATAAATGCAAATATGAATGTGCCCAATTACAGTCAAAGCTGATATCCAATGTTTGCTACCCTGCCATATGGTGCAGCCTGAATCACCTAAAATTAATAAAAAAATAAAAACTTAACCCAGGAAAGAGAATATTAAGATAAAGTGCATCATATAGGAAACAGACTATAAGCAACAATTCAGACTAGTTGTCAATTTCCATTTGAAAATACACAACATTAAAATTTTATGAAGTAACCATGAATCCTATTAGAGGACGAACTTAAACATTTACACAAGCGTGTCTGCTTGATCATGCCAGGTACATTTACATACAGGTTTGTCTGTATATTCACATGACCTAATATGTAGCAAACACACACACACAAACACACACCATGTGTTATATATAATCCCATTTGGCTTTAGTTTTACTGTATTTACAAATTTGGGTGGAGACAACCTTTAGTGGCATGCAGTAAATTGAGATTTACCTTCTAACAGCACGATGACTGAAACATACTGCCAGAACTTTAGGTTAGTGGTTTTGATCAAAGCTTATTAATTTGTTAGAGTGGCTGAGACCTAATTGTATGCACTGGCTCAATGTGGCAAATGCATTCCACATTTTAAACTTTCCATTCACAAATCAATTCTTCGTATGCCTTGAACTTTTTTGGCATTTGGTAAAATTACATTCGACTGAGGATCAAAATGTTCTAGGAATATTGCAAGAAACTATTTGTTCCAGAAAGTTTCCCAAACCAGATTTTGTTTTGAAGGCAGGGGAAAGCCTCCCACCACCTCTTCTTCAGAGTAAGACCAAATGCAAAGGTGGTCAAATATCTGACCGTGCGAAAGATGGAACTTCTACAGATACCTTTACACTTCACTCCTTTCTGTCCTTCACAAAATTCTTGAGACATTGGTTAGCTGAAGGTCTCACTTAAACCCAGGCTTTAGTTTTCAGCACAACAATCATTCTTTGCTTAAACTTATACAGTGCAAGACTTGATGAGTCCGGTGTTGTCATACAGTACCGTTCAGAGATGAGGACCGCCGGTGGTCTGGCTGTGACGTACTGTCATCCGCCTGCATGGGAGCCTGTCATCAGCCTCATCATGTGGTTGTCATAGTTGATGCGAGTGAGGGGAGAGGCCAGCCCTCCCATGTCAATCAACAAGCCCTCATTAGAAGCAGCTTTAATTAGTGGCTGCACGGGAGCAGCGCTGTTCACAACGCTGTCTTCGCTAACTCTGTTAATCCCAAATGAATATGTGTTAGGGAGACAAAGCACTGCATTAATCCAACGTTGCATCTTTAAATCAAAAAGATGTATGCGTCTTGTCATTTATGTAAAGAGAGCGTATAAGATGTGAAAGCTTCCCTGGAGCACTTACTCTGGATTTTGCCTCTGTACAAAGATGTAAGGAGTTTAGAGATGATTAGTATTTTGTTGCAGATTTCCGTTCTGTTTTTTGTTTTGTTTTAGCTGCCAAACCTGACTCTAGCCAATTCCAATAGCAATAAAATCCAAATTAAAAATTGTTTGTGCTGTGAGCAATCAATTTTGTAAAGACAAAATCATACTCTCTGTAGAGCAGTTGCTGCAAGACAGTGTTTTACTAATATTTTCAAATGAAGTCAAAATGATAACAGAGTTTAGCATCTTGGATTGCTTTTCCTAAAAGCATGTGTGCCATTCTACATGCTTAAACACAACCTTCTGAAAAGCTTCCAGTATTCCCAAAACAAACAGAGCAATTTTATGTTTTGTTTTTCCATTATATGCTCGAAGTCTTGCTCTCTCTCACTCTCTGGCAGCCTGAGCGAACCACAAACATGTCATAGGTAATACAAGTTCTCTGAAACAACTTCTTCCATCTGTTTGCTTCATTTTTTAAACAAGTAACTAATAATGAAAATTCTTAACTTTGAATACTCTTCCAACCAAGAGCATTTGTAGCACTTATGTATGGGGCTTTCACTTAATGGAAAAATGATAGATTTTTAAGTCTTCAACCAGTCAGGGCCACTCAAACTGAAAGCCAGAAAATCAACGGTGAATTTCTCAGCATGTCTATAAAAGAGCTAAAAACACAATGTGCTTGGTTGTGAGAATGCTTCTCTGAAAAAAAAAAATCTCATCATCTCATTCCGCGGAGGAAGAACCAAGGAGTCCAAGCCTGATTATGAGCTTATTTTCCCAGTTGGCGGGTGAGACCATCCAGGCGACAGGAACATGACTTTGTGATGTTTGTAATGAGTGAGCATTGATTGACTCAACACATTCTAAAGAGGTCTCCTACCACGTTCAAGCTCAGAGGCTTCTCAGACTCCATGTGCATCCTGCGCTTCGGCGTGGTTCACAATTAGAATAATGAGCACTCCAAGAGCTGTTGCTGCTTTTCTCAACCCGGGCCTCATCTGCCATCTATGTGCTATTATACCATTCCCGTCCCTGTTAGATCAGTCAGCAGTGCAGAGCAATTTCCCTTCAAGGAGCTAAATTATCGTTTTGAGTGGCCACTGAGTAACACATAGTGTAATTAAGCACTACATATGCCCTGATACCTGATTATGTCACTCTCAGGAACGGGTGAAGAGCTCTGAGGTGGCAGGCTTGTGTTGGTGTGTGCATGTTAAGTGGCAAGGAGGGACTTTAAGTTGGGGAGGAAGAGTGTGGAGGTGCAACAACAGGCCAATATACGTACAACAGGGTAGCCCTGACCTGCTTGCCCTCTTCAAGCTGAGAGAAAGTGTTCTGTCTGGCAGATGCTCATCGGGTTGAGGGGGGTTGATTTGTTTCATTCCTGACTGTTTTGGGAAGACAGTTCAGCATAAGCACTGATACGTCCGCATCTCAAGACAGATGAAAATGAAGAAGCGACGTGGAATGAAGAAGAGGAAGCTCAGAGCAGACAACCCCCACAACCTCTGACTGGCTCCCCCAAACTGTCCCAACTACACCCCCACTCCTCCAAACCCACCCCTGTACACACATACTAACACACCCCCTCCTCCGTCTCCAGCCTCCTCCACCACCCCACCCAGCACCCAGTCACTGTCAGGCCAAACACATGATGAATTGCCCTGTCAACAGAATTCATTCAGGGACCAATTAATTCAGCAGAAATGAACTAGAGCCATCAGTCGCTGAAAAACTCAGTGCAAAGAGAGCAAAGTAGACCCACTTCAGAAAAAAACGAGGAAGCGAGGGAGGGAATGGTGGGGGGGGAGCATGGTGGAGACAAGAGGGCAAGCGTAAGAGAGAGGGAGAGGGAGCGTGTTGGAAGTTAGTCTGACAGAAATTGGTCATTTAATGCTTTAGCGCACTGGAGACAGCCCCTGTCATAGACGAAGGCATGGCAGGGGCTCCCCTGGTATTTTATTTATTAATTATCCCATGCAGCGAGGGGCCTTTAACTGTCTCCGTCCAGCCTCATCAGCCCGAGTCCCTGTCATTTTCTCTCCACAAACAGATCCTTTAACACCGTGCTCCAGGTTAATGGAGACAAAGCCAATATCCAACCAACCTTGCCTTCTCCCCCAAATACAGTATTCATCTGTACCTTATCCAGGTAATTATGTCTCAGGCGATCTCCTGAATATGTCGTTGGGATGCTAATAAACCACTTTAGATCAGGCGTGCTGAACACGTCTGACCTTTTCAACTTGCTGCTTCATGGTGGTTAAACCTCCCAAGGAGGGCAGCAATTATTTACACCTTACAAGGAGTTGCATGAACAACAGCTCCAAATAATTTCATGATGGGCAGAATACATTAGTCAAGACAAACTCATATTTACTTCACCATAACTGACGGCTGAAATGTGGCAAGATTCTGAATGAAACCTTTGTTTCCTCAAAAGAAGATGCTTGCCAGAATTTGTTTTATCGGCGGTGACAAATTAGTCCTCTGAAGGGCGATGTCAGCACCAACTAATTAAGGTGTCGTGTGATTTTGGGCTCTTGATCAAAAATCTGCTGATTCATCCCACTGGTGATTATTGGGTCCATATGGTCGATGTACAGCAAGTTACATTCAGAAACACTATCGGGCTGCCGCAGCACTGCCGTTGCCAAAAGTTTGACAGAATCTTTTGTGGCTGAGCCGCGTGGTGTTCATCACAACCCTGAATTATTTACTGCGTCTTTTCTTTAAGCTTGGGATCCTCCAGTGGAAAACATGGGACGAGGGTCAGCTGGGAGCCTGCCTGCGATGGATTGTTACTCCTTTGACGTTAGGAAGTGAAATTCAACACTGTTTCCACTGTTGCTCTTTATGGGCTTATGCACCTTGTAAGCCTCCATTTTAGTTTCACCCCATAGTTTTGGGGGATTATCACACCTCCATGCTACTTAACATTGGGTTTAGGACAGTTAGGAGTGACTATTGGTGTTAAATACTATATTTATTGTTTACAACAATCAATATTGTTGTACACAGCAATGTTGTATACAACAATATACTGTAAAAATCAGTGTACATATCCTCTCAATTTAAAGGTAGTTTGAAAAGAAGGACTAGCAAAAAAATGAGTTTTTAGATATGCAGACATGTGAGTCTTTGGGGGTTGGTAAGACATGGTGGTTCTACAAAATGTTGACTCTGATCTTCCAACATTTCAATAAAACTCATCAAAATTGAGATTTTAACATGAGAAAGTGAGAAGTTCAAGAGGTAAGAAGACTTTTCCAAGGTATTGCATCCTAGCAATAACAGAAGGAAGTTCCTTGCTAAAAAAAGATCAAAATGTGTATTTATGAGGAGTGCAATACTCTGGAAAATGTTTAAAACAACATTTTCTTTATTACTTTTGTTCACATGGTTGTGATCTTTGAAATAATAGTTGATCGATAGTTTTCTACGATCTTTACAAAGTTTGTTTCATTGCTTTTGATGCTTTTTCGCTACAATGTTCAACTAAAAGCTACAAATTTGCACAAGTGAAAGAAAAACAAACATTTATTGCCTAAGAAAACTATTCATGGTGATTAAGGTATTTTGAAGTACTTTTTATTTTCAACAAAAGGGGGGAAATAAATCAAAACAATTCAGAACATTTAATTTTAGGTCTAACAACCGTCCATGTCTGCCGCTGTCACCCTGTTCAGTGGATAACAATAGTCTACTGTACAGAAACTTTTTATGTAAAATGGCCTTCTTGGTGCAAAAACACAGCTTTGTGTCTAACAATTGAAACTGTGCCATGTTTGAGGTTTTTCAGTGAGCTGAATGTTTTGGAACAGCTTTTGTATCTTTGTGGCAAGATGCCAGTTATAAAGTGCCTCAATATGTCAGATATTGTGTTCTTGACAAAGGACAAAACTATATGGATCAATGATTTTATGAGAAGCAAACATAAATTAGAAAAAAATCAGAAAGGAGAAATTAAGGGGAAAAAACATTAGATGTGAAAGTGGGAAGATGATTACTGCAGTGGGAACAGGTGAGACTGATTGAATGTGGAACAGCTGTGATACTCATGACCTAAGTGGAAAATAGCAAAAGACGGGAAGGATCAGATAAACTATAGCTAAACAGAATGACATGGCCAACAGATACAAAGCAACTCAGGAACAAATGGAGCAGGAAAAATCAGGACAAGAGAGTGAACATCAGCAACCAGAATACCAAAATAGCAGCAACTATTTCTGAAAACAACACCTGAAAAAAAAATTAACATAGCATAAAATAAACACAACATATTTCAACTCAATAATCCAATGTAGACTTCTTTGTGTAACTATTTATTATTTCTTGGACAATTGTCCAGGAACAGATTAAAAGGAGACAAAATATAGACAAAATCAGTGAAAAATAAATTTTTCTAGTACTTCAAAAAGAGCCTCAGCTATGTATCAACTACCAAAAAATGACTCAAGACTTTTGCTCAATGCCTCACCTGACTCTCATAGCACTTCAGCTCAATTCCTTTCTCCTTCAGCCTTGCTTTGCCTCCGCTTGGTGCTTTACTGTAGTGCTAAGCCCAGTGAAAACACACCTAATAGATAACAGTGGCGTACAGGCCAAGTGAACCTGACAAATGGAACGGAAGAGCTAACAGAGAAGAAAGAGGTGCTTAGGCCAACTGTCACAGGTAAAGTGCTTTTCTGATTTCTGTTTACTCACCAGCCTTGAAACCTGACTTGTTTTCCTGCAGCTTACTGGCGAGATTCTGCCTGTGAGTCAGCTGGTTGTCAGGTTATCTTAGGAGGAAAAACAAAACTCCAGTTTGGTGTCTAATTTTACCGGAGAAAAAGTTAAAACGCATATGTTCTGAGAGGATGACAACCAAGCTGCCTAAAGCCTTTCTTTTCTGCAGCTCAGTCTCCTCCCTTAGAGCTATTTTAGGGAGAAACGTATGTGAAGAAAATGTCTTTAAAAAGAGAAGATATGCGCAGTAGAATATAATTAAATAAATTAGACTAATTAGGAACATGAGAGCAGGTGCCAGGCTATACACTGACAGGGAAGACAGCAAGACAACATGCCTGCACTAAAAAAAAAAAAAAAAAACTAAATAAAAAAAGCACAGTCACAAACACACCCACCCCCACGCATATGTGCACACATACACACAGCTGCGGTTATGAGGGTGGATGGTGACAGGCATGGGGACAAAACAACTTTCTGCGTTTTGTCATGTGAAACCCCGCAGGAATACTCCTGACAGGAAGCAGAGACCCAGGCTCCACGGGGGTCTCCTGTTCCTTTGTCTCACACACATTCTCTTTATTATTTTGTTCTGCAGCAGTGGAAGGAAGTTTGCACAAGCCAAAGATTTCTCTTCCCTAATTATTTCAGCTTACTCGAGACGGCAAGCTGTGTAATTCACAGGTTTTCCTCCTCTCAAACCTGTTAAAATGCTCTTTAGGCTGAGGCTGTTTCAGAAGGGTCAATTTGGAATAAAGAATTAAAATTTAATAATCCCGAAAGAGACGGAAATTTAAAGAAATAAATGCTTTCCCTGACATAGAAGATGAAAAGATGCATAAAAATGCAATGATGTTTTAGTCATATAAAGACATTTTATGTCTTATATAAATGAGCTAAATATTATTAAATAAAACTAAACTATTTGCATCAAGACGAGCAACTTTCTCTTTTACAAAACAAATATAAGAAAAAGGTGAAAATAATGCTTATTGTCCAAACTAGTTTTGTTTCTGACCCTTAATTTATTGAACCACGTTGAGCTACAAAAAAACTGGCAATTGAATAAATGTATAAATATACTCAGGCATGTGGATGGGGGGGGGGGCAAAAGGGGCTTGAGCTCCTGCCCCTTTTATCCTTGATGACCCTAGTGCCCTTTCTGAGTTTTGTTTTTTTGGGGGGGTTTTTTCAAAAAATTTATTTTTCTTTTTTTTTTTTTTTTTATCTGTATGTCAGAAGGTCTGTTTGTGCCCCTCAGCAATAATATTTAGCTACATATAATAATTAAGCAAAACAAACTAGTCTGGCGCACCTCAAAGCCCCGGTACCACCTGGTACCACCCGGTACCACCTGCTCTCTGTTCGCTCTGCTTCTCCTTAACGTTTCTACCAGGCGGGTTAAAGCCGCTGCTGACGGGATCTGGGCTGGAGGTGAGGGGCTGTAAATAAAAGTTATTGCAGAATCTCAAGTGTTAAAGGAAGATTCGGCCCAGAGCAATTGGAGTTCACAAAATAAACATCAGAGAAAATACTGGAGCAATAATTAGAACCACAGCATAAAGCCAAACATGTTACAATTTAATGAATCAAAATGTCCCCAAAGCATCGGCGGGGGGATTCCAGGTAGATTCCAAAGATGTGCATCGCAGCGGCTGTTGTACATGCAGGGTCGGCCCGAGGTAATATGGGGCCCCTACCAGCAGCTACTGAGTTTTCTTTGCCTCAATATCCCAGTCTTACAATTCTAGATCTCTGAGGTGCTAACATCCAAAAATTATATAGAGTTAACCCCTTCGAGCTTTTTTGATCTATAAAGCAGTCTGCAGCCAAGTTGTTGTAGAGGTTAAATAGATATTATTAGGGCTTAATTAGTAAAATGGCAGCAAATTTGCTTATTTCAAAACTTCATAACCAGCGACCTTCTCTCCTCTGGTCTGTTTAATCGCTACAGTCTCAGATCAACTGAGCCCTCCAGGACTGTCAGCAGCAGAAACAGCAACTTTATACCTGTTGGGGAAAACATTTGCTATGCATTTCCCCACATCATGGCAATGATTAATTCTTGATGTTACTGTTCAATGTGCCCTTTTTTAACTTTGAGCCCTTGCCCCTCCAAAGGTCTCTGCACGGCCCTGAATATACTGAAATCAAGTCATCTTTAAAGATTGTTTTAATCCCCTCCAAAAACCCAATATGTTACTTTTGAATTATTGCTAGAAAAAACACAGCCTTTCAAACTAAGATATTTATGCAGAAATTAGCTAAATTTCAATACAAATCTGTAAAGAATGCTTGAAGTAAGTAACATTTAGGACAATCATGCATGCAGTAAAGCAGCTCTGAATGAGCAACAACCAGCTTTTCTATTATCCTTCTAGTAGAAAATCATTCCATATTTTGGAAGCATCAACACTAAAAGCTCTCTCTTCCTCTGAGCTTTTACATCATGGCTTCTCCTGGACTTCACCTGCTTCTGTAGCATCGCACTTCACACAACTCTGGTGTTAGTTCCTTGTGGGTGTGGCCGTATCATGTCACTTTCTTTAGTGGACTTCATGTTTGAAGGAGAAGATCATGCTTGCGTATATCATGTTGCACAATGGTGCTTGACATTCACTTCATCAGCTCTGTCTAAAATCAGTCCACACAGCTAAAATATCTATAACTATGAATTCCATTTTTCAAAAGGTGTCGCTCCTATTGAAAGTTTGAAAGTTGCATTGTTGGCAGAAAAAGAAAAAAAATTGTTCAAATAAAAGTGAGTGAACATTTTGAGTTTCCAAACAGCCAAATAGAATCTGTACGGCGGTTTCTTTCTTGAAAGCACACAAAATAGCAGCAGTAAGAAGACTACATGATCCTGCAGCTAAGGCTCTGCAGAGCAGACAGCTCAATATCTGGCCTTAGTGCAGCTTGTCAATGCAACACCAAACTCTAGACAGGGAGAGATGGGGGGGTTGGGTGCAGGGAAGGCTTTTTTAATTATCTGTGGTTGGGTCCGACTGTGCATCATCATTAGAGAGACTAAATAGCAGTGGTCACTGACTCAGGTAGAGGTAAACGGCACAATTAACAAGCTGAGGAGGGAGAACTGTATTCAATTTGAAAGCCTTCTCTCCTAATCCATCTCCAGTGATCAGCAGTGCTGCTGAGCTACGCCCTTTTACATTCAATTACATTAATCACGTTATTACCCTGCAAAAAGTCAACATTTTAATCAAGAACTGGCAAAGTAGGGCAGGACATTATGCCTAAACTGGAATGTGGCAAAGCACAGAAAGCTATTTTAAAGCTCTGTTTACAGACATTTTCTGTTTTAACAGGATTTAAAACAGTTTCGGTTTGGCATAATGTCATTATGTGTACATTGGAAAGTGTCAGAATTAATTTAATCTTTTATTTAAAACTTCACAGTGCTTGTCAGGAATTCAAGAAACTTCTTTTTTTTCTTCCCCCCACAAATCCTCTTGGCCATAATCCCTCTAGGTGTGTGCGAAAACACAGCTGCAAGGTTCGCCTCGTAACAACCATCCTAAAGGGCACAAATTCCTTCGGCGTGCTTTTATAGGGCTCTCGGTGAGCATGCTCTCCAACACGAGGTGTTACTTATACATGGATTAAAACAACTTGTCTGAATGTATGCAGAGCTGTCCAGGATGGTGAGGTTGGAGGATTATTTCATTCACAGCAGAAAAAAAAGCCAATTAATATGAATGTGTGCTTACTTCACCCCCAGTTCAAGTTGACTTTGCTGACTGACTGCTGACTGAACACACAAAGTGAATCTAATTTAGTAGAACCTCTGGCTAAGCAGTAGTTCCTCACCCATTTTCCCCACTAACAGGGAAGAAATCAATTCTCTGGCATCTATGACATTCAAGAGATGCTTGTCTTGTTTTTTATTCTTTTTTTTTTTTTTCTTTGTTTCCACACTTCTTTTTGCATTTTGGCTTGTTAGGAGATCTGTGATGGCTGACCTGGGGATCAGGTTCTGATTAATGGGAGGGAAATTCTTGTTGTCCAAACCATAATGAGAGAAGACAGAGGTGAGAACAGCTCAATACGGGAGATAACCACTCTTTGATCCAAACGGTCATGCAGAACCTGTACACGCTGCATCATCAGAAAGTGCACAGTCGAGCTTCTTGCTTTTAAGTCTCTTCTCAAAAACTTTAAAAGACTGGCGCATCATGACGTAATGTGCATCTTCACTGATATTACATACTATTGAGTATTCATGCTCCTAGGACTTTCTCACTCTCCATCATGTTATAACCACAATCTTCATTTGTTTCATTGGGATAACAGGTCACAGAGTGACAAGGAGTATTTATAGGGCAATATATCTATTTCAACCATGTGATCCAAATATAACTAGTTCATTTGATAAAAATATATATATATATTTATATTGATTATGAGTGTGTTTCCTAATACAATTCGAGAGAGTGGCAAAAAGGAAGAAGTAATGCTTACAGTTTGCCACGTGTAGCATAGAGGACACTGCAAGTCACTTTAACTTTAACTTTTTTGGTCTACATGCAAGATGTTGTATGGGGGAAAATAAACTGCACATCATGTCGGCCACACTTGTCCCCACTGTGAAGCATGGTGGTGACGGGAGCATGCTGTGGGAATGCCTTTCTTCAACTGGGGTCTGAAGATAGTCATAAATGGTTGGAGGATGAATGGAACTAGATACAAAAATATTTTAGACAGAAAACTGTTAGAGTGCATAAAGACTTGTGACTGGTTCATCAACCCTGGATATAGAAGCTATGAAAGTCCAGAGTTAGAATGGTCCAGTCAAAGTCCTTAGTTGAATTCCGAAACAAATCTAATGCAAGACTTAAAAAAATTTATGTTAACAGATGCTTTTCATTCATTTTTGATTGAGCGTGAGCTATTTCTACAAAGAAGATTGGGCAAAAAAATTCAGTCTAGATGTAAAAATCTGGAAGAGATATTCCAAAAGATGGTGCAGGGTGACCGAATACATATTCAAATTACATTTTAAGATTTACATTTGTTTAAAAAGTAGAAAATTGTGAATCATATTCCTTCAACATCAAATGTGTAATTCTACAAATAACTACTGCCCTTCTTTTGAATATCAGTGAAATCATATTGAAATGCATTGAAGCTTTTTCGCAAAATTTGGCATAATTGGACAAGTTTTAGGGGTATACGTACATAGGTTTGCAAGGCACAATAAAATTAAACAGTTCCCACTGTTAATACAGTGATGTTGCAAGATAGCAACTCATGATGCAGATTTTCACAATACAATTGATTTCACGCAAACATCAGCCTCCACATTTTCCAAATATTAAACTGTCTGCCATTTCCGAGTCTCCACTAACAAGAGCCATCTCAACTTAAGATGTCTTGTTAAACTGAGACCCTGTTCCCCAGTGGACCTGAATGTAAAACACATCTCCAGCCTTGACAAGCAATGTTAATCCATTTAGTGTAACGAACTAACACATCCCTAATTAAAATATGCCTTTTAATGATACATACTGACATCCTGGAAAACACTGTCACGCTTCCCTCCTTTAATACAGGAATATGCTAATTGTCTGAGTAACACTGGTGTTCAAATCCCAAGGCCACCTCTGTAGCATCCTCAGGGAATTAAAGCATTGGGCTTTTCTGTTTAATAAAAAGAGCCCTTTGAACACAGTATTTCATTATGGCCAACCTCTTTTTCTTTTTTTTTTTTGGTCACAGGAAAATGTTAGAGAGCTTCAGGGACTGCCACTGTTGATTTCCATTCATTTACAGACATTCAATTTACGATTCAGGAACCTTTCGGCCTCACTGTGGTCCAGGAGCCGGAGGGCAGAGAGACACCATCAAGCTTCCACCACATCCTCATGGCAGCTCATTTAAAACGAATCAGGCTGATTGCTGAGTTGCTGCCCTCACAAGCCCAGGTGATAAAGCAATTAAAAACATCTAATTCTGCACTCCACATAAGGGCAGTAGGTAATTAACTATATATAATGCAATTCCTTTGTTACTTTTGCATTTTTCAACTGGTTGGACTTTTTTTTAGTCCCCCAATGTGTAAGGATGGGTTTATGGGTAAAGAGGGACAGGTTTGCATGAGGGTGAGGTTTGAAACCCTCTCTAGCAAGGACTCTGGAAGAGAGTACGGGGACTAGATAATAGGCTCTCTCAGGACAGATGAGGTCCGTTTAGAGGTTAATTTAAAGATGAAGAGAGGACATGTGAAGAGAAAAGACGACAGAAACATAGAGGACTTGGTGTCAAATTTCTGAAATTGCAAAACATCTTGTTAAATCATCTAACAATATAGATGATATAATATCTATATTCTATATATTGTATATATATATATATATATATATATATACGTAGGTGGGTGTGTCAAGATAAAGTAGACAGAAAGACTTCTAAACTAAGCACAATGTAGAGAAATAGAAGGTAGACCCTTTGCGAGTGAGGGCTATCTCTTTTGGATGAAGAAGGCCCCTTTTGAAACATTGAGGCATTGTTCTGATGCGAGAACTGCAGCCTTTGCCTTCCAATTTCCATTTCCTTCCCCCCCCTGCAGTAAGGTTGAATCTGATCTGGACTCATTGGTGTGTGGATAATGAAGGGGTAACCAGGAGCTGGAAGAGGCCCAGTAATTCCCTGCACCGGGGAACTGGGTTTTTGGGTGGGGTTTGGATGAGTACCCCTGCTCCGTGATGCATGCACTCACGTGAGCTTGTGACAGCCTTTGCCAGGGCCAGAGAAGAGATGCTGCATGCTGTTATGATATGGAGAAACAGAGCCTGGCTTCAGAGGTTTTATTACTGTTCTTTCTTTTCCCATGATTCAAACTCACGTTTTTGCCTATATAATATGATCACGTATTCAAACGAGAGGTAAATAAAATTTAAAAATAACTAGTGTTGAGTTAATCATCCGCTTTAACACTTAAAGTGGGAGTAACCTCTTCAGCCTGGGGTCACTAGAATTAGCATATCATCTGGCAAAACTGTTATCCAATGAGTGGGTGTCTCCCAGAGGGAGGTCACCTTAAACATCAGCATTAAGGCACCAAGAGACCCTGGCCCACTGCAGGGTCAAGTATCTCCTCTTCATTATGATAAAGATGTGAACAACCACCCAGCCTACTAACATTCTCAATCGTCTCTGAAAGCCTGACTCATCCTCTCTCAGGACCCGGCATTAGTTCCCATCCATCATCTGAATACTCCAGGCAGGAATCATCGACGATCATTATAGCAACAGAGAGAGTCCCGATGATTGGCCCTGATTATAAGATCACAGGAATCCGAGGAGTGATCCATCATGTGTGGTGGCACACTAACGCCTCTGCATGATGGGGTTCACCTCAGGGGTCAGGGCCGGGTCAGTCAGGAGAGACTCCTTCTCTAGATGCTGTTATCTGCCTCTATCTGTTGGGGCGGTCCCAAGTCCCAGGTCATGGCAGAGCATGCAGTGACCGCTGCAAAAGGCTTGGTGTCAATACAGCAAATATTTCAAACAAAAAACATGTTCAGACCCTTTTCTCTTATTCTAGGCATTTCATGATTTTGCACATTAGAACTCTGTCCATTTCAGTGCAAGACATATCTGAACATGCATGTTTACAGGCAGAGATCTGATGCTGAACAGGTTAAAATAACAACTGGCATGATGAAAAAATTGAATATATATGATTTCTGAGCAAACATAGCCTATCCCACAGCATTTGAGTCCGTGCGATTTTCTAACATATTTGGAAATGTGTGTACATCAATAAATGTCAACAGTATTAAAATTCAAGTAAAATTACCAAGCAATTAAAATTGAGCAAAATAGTTTTACAACTTTTGTACAATGTGATTACATTTTTCTGGTGAGGAGTAAATAAAAATTATACATGATAACAATGATGTCAAACAAAAAGGTGACACCTGAAGTTTAAATGAGTAACCATCTTGATGTTTTAAGACAATGTTAAACATTAATATTTGATAATATATTAATTTTGTCAATATTTCTTTGATAGAGATATAGACAAAAATAAATATCTCACCCCCGTTAAACATGCAGTGCAGAGGAGGACCCACTGACCTGATCCGCCAGGAAACTGGTGCAACGCTACACGGTAGCCAGAGGCTGTGTGTTGTCATCCAAATGAGATAAGTTTATTTTCCCCAGACCGGCATTTGTTCCATCAGCCTGTAGGGTCACAGACCACGCTAGGAAGCAGTAGGGAGTCCTCCTCAGCACCTGCAGCTCCAGCAAGGTCGCCCGCAAGCAAGGAAAGGCTTTGGCCGCTGCCCAAATATCTGCTTGCACCTTCTGTGCAAACGCGCCAGCCTTAGGAAACCAGGAGGCAGCAATATTGTGGAACAAATGTCCTCTAATCTCAACCTGCTGGCTCTGGGGGCCTCAACGGGCCCTCCTAGTTACCCTGTCTTTGTGTTTTTTGCTTTAAGAGTGCATCCTTATGCAGTTAAAACTGTGCAATTTGTTACTGACATTGAACCACCAATCTGTAGTGAAGATTGCAAGAGCTTTAGTAGTACATTTTAAAATGGCTTTAATATCTTAGCAATTAGCAGATAGCAATGACTAGTCGGAATTATAAAAACTTTTGAGATTTCTTATTTTTGAATGGTTGTTCAAATAGAGATTGAAAGCCAAACAAATACACAATCTGAGTGAGCTGCAGAGCTTTCTCAACATGTTGCATTAAGTTTAGTTTCCTTTTAAGTTTACTACATCTCTGCGCTTTCCTTGACTCAATTATATCACACATTTTTGATTTCCCTCATTTGATTTTGAATGTAGGCGAATAGGAACCGAAATAAATCAAAACATTCAAAATTGTTGACATTGTAGTATTTATTATCAAAACTTTACAATCAAATTACAAAACAGTTGCCGTTTAATCTTTTTTCGCCCATTATTAGCATGTGGCAAAAGATTCACCCTGAAAATTATATCGTGAAGAGCTCGTCACAGTAATATGTTGATATACTCATATGCTTTATGTTTTGAGCTAAACATTTATGATACAATAAGATATTTATTTATATTCAATTTATCTAAAAGCTTAATCTACATACCAATGTGTCAATTGTTCAGTTTTGGTCCTTTTTCGTTTAACTTTATTTAATAATTTCCAATTCCAGCACATCCAATCGTTGAACAAAAACCCTGGTGGATTTTATAGCCTGGCACACCAGAAGTTGCCCTGTGAAGTGTGATATTGGAAAAATAATATTTTGAAATTATTTTCCTGATCACTGACTTATCTCTTGGAATTTTTCCACCACTGAAAAGTTCTGCAGTTTGAGCAAAACAAACGGAAATGTTCTCATCTACGGCGAATGAAGATTATTTTTACTGTTCCAAAAAGTGACTTTAAATTTTTCCTAATCAGTTCTAATAGATAACAATTAAACTTTGCAGTGCATGAAAGAGAAGCTGCTTCTGCGTTCAGATCCAAATTCATCTTGTTCAAGATTTACTTTTTTTATAGAGGCTTCAAAGGTATATGACATAAAATTGTTCAAATATGAAAAAAAAAACAGTCAGTTTCAGCCAGCTAATCCAAATAATGTGTATAAAATGTGATGCCGCTTACAGACATACACTTTGATGTAAAGTGTATGTCTGTAAGAGCAGTTTAGTCCACAGGAGTAATTTTGAAAAAGATGAAGTGTCTTGTGAAAAAGGAGACCACTTGACCGCAGCTGCTCCTCAGTTTAAGGGAGTCAAGATGTTGGCTAAGTATAAACTATTTAATTGAAAAGTAATAGCTTGTCCATCACAAGAGGTCATCAAATGGTCCATTAAAACAGATGCAGTGTTTCAGGGAAAGTAAATAATTCAAAGTTGTTCTCTCTCCTTTTTATTACAATCCATTTTAAGCATTTTTTTTCTAATTTAAAATTACATATATTTTTATTAAATTAGTTTCCTGGTAAAAGGAAACAAAAAGAAAAACACTAAACATAGATTTGTTTGTGCACCTAATGTAATCATTCTGACAACCCGCCAAAGCCTGATGCATACCAAACCGGTGTGACAGTGCACCATTTTACTCTATTTGTATTTTTATACAACGTGCCAAAACAAAAGAAGATAAAAGATGCAATCTAAACCCCTTCGGAAAAAAAAAAAACTGCTGCAGACATCTAGGCAGTCCAGGTTGTGGCATGTAGTCCACTGCAACGCTGCTGTTACTCCATTTCAAAATAATTTTTTTGCTTTTTTCCTATAAACCACTGTGTGAACTTTACCTTTATTAAAAGCATTAAAGGAACATAAAACCCAATTTGATTGAAATTAGTGAATCAAAGTACTCTTCTCTTCTTTTCACTATGAGGATTAAATGTGCTTATCACACCTGCTGTTGAGAAAGTGAATGATTTGAGGGTCATTAGAGCTGAAAAAAAGGGAGAGGGGGGCTGACGGAGACGGGCAGGGAGGGGTGAGTCTGACAGAGTGTCGTCATTGCTCTGACACGTATTGCCAGTGACAGAGGTTAGAGGGTCAGACTCAGGATGGTCTGTTGTCATAAAGGGAGAGCGGACTACATTGTTCAGCCTTCCCTGACTGAGCAGCAATGGCCTAATCAGGCTTTGTATCTGTTGTCTGACACATACAACACAAGCTCATCTGTGTTTTTCTCTTTTATCCACCATTGTCTCTTTGTCTGTCTCTGTTCCCGTCTCTCAAAGCTCCTTCCCATCTACTTCTTCTTTTCCTTTCTTTTTGAAAGCAATCTTTCCTGTTTCCCCAACATCCTCCTAAGTCTTTGCCTCCAGCGCAGGCATCACTTACTGTTCCTTTCTGTATGTGCATGCATTTGTCTGTGAGAGTGTGTGTGCGTCTCAGCCTCAGGCCATCCCACGGGAGGCTTCCCAGGCTTTAGAGGCCAAATGAGGTGTAAGTCTATTAAAGAGGCAGCGCCAGTGTGTAGATTCCCAGCATGGCATGTCATTGAAGTGGAGATAATTTGCACTTGATCAACAGTAGATGTGCTACAGAGAGCTTGACAGGTCAGCATCAGCCTCTTTCTGTTTCTCTTAGCACCCTTAAGTTGACCCTTTCGGGCATTTTTGCAACTACAACAGCTGTTTCAGAGGATATTATGGTGTAAAAATGTCCCACCATGCTGATCAGTCTGAGCTCATTCTAAACGCTGTCAGTGTTTTCACATAAATTCAGAAAATGACAGGTCTGTACAACAACTGCAGTTGAATTTGCAATGTCGGTTCTGTTGAAAACAAAGCTTCAGGAACAGGGACAGACCGGCACATTAGTAGGTAGCACGTATATAGTCTGTTAGCATATGTAGCACAGCGTTTTATGGAAGGACAGGGAGATTAACTATGCCTGTTTATTCATATGGAGATGACAAATGTAGCGAGCTGGAGGAAAAGGAAAGGCTTGGAGGACACACTATTCATTTTCAAACTGCCTGTAGGTCATTGTACTTTGTCTGAATTGAGGTTTATTTCCAATTCTTAGCACGAATATGCACATAGATATTTGCAACTTGCTCATTTTATGTGTTCATTCAGAGTCTTGGAAAAGTTTTCATACTCCTTGAACGCTTTCATGTGTTTTGAAACCTCTATTTATTTATAAGTCAAATAACTCAGCATTGTGAAGTGGGATGAAAGTAAAATAAAACATGATTTTCAAAGGTTTGCTTAAATCTAGCTTTTATGAAAGATTAGCCATAAGAATATTCCTTTTGAAGTTTGCAGGTTACTCAACAAACCTGTGGAAAATGTCAGAAATATTATGTGTAGTGGAAAACCGCCATTACACATCACTGTGAACACCCAGTCCCCAACCAGTAAAATGGTGCCAGGGGAATACTTTGCTTCAGCAGGGAGGCTGGTCAGAGTTGATGGGAAGATGAATGGAGCTAAATACAGAGCATTGCTGGAAGTGGCAGCTAACGTTTTGAGGGACTGTGGCAGAGGTTTAACAACAATTTTGACAAAAGCATAACCATCTGAGAGAACAGCCCAGATAAAGTCCAGAGATAAATCCAATTAAGATTTGTTGGTAATTCTTGAAAACCACTGCAGAAAAATGTTCCCCGTCTTATGTGAATGAGATATTTGCATAAGAAAAGAAAACATATCAATTTTGTCTCTTCTTAAATTTTAATAGTATGGTAATACTTAATAACTTAGATCATGTATGCCTTTTGAAAAAAAAAACCCCAACAATCTTCAAGTAGGAAGTAAACATGCTTTCATTCCTGCATTTCTGTATTAATTTTACTATATTGGTCTGATTAACTTTCCAATAATGTTGTAACACATTGAATATGTCTGTATTGCTTTGTGTTGGTCTATCACAAAAATCTCAATCCAAATTATAGTTTGTGGCTCTAAAGTGACAAAATGTTTAACAATTTTGAAGGATATGAATACTTTTGAAAGGCATATTGTTTATTATTGAAGAATAAATAATAGTGAAAACGCTCATGACTCCCCAAAAAGAAACTACATAGCATCAATTTTTTTTAAAAGGTGCAAATAGTAATCAGTATCTGCTGCGAGCGAAGCTTAACCAGCCTGTGTAATTGGAGCAGAATGTGACATGAGATCGGTGTAACCAGAGTCTGTCAAGGCTAATTACAGGTGATTCTGACTGTAGCTTGCACTGCTAAAAAATTTAATTTGCTATTGATTTAATACTTAAATGGTCTAAGTTCATTCCTATCATTATAACATGGAAGCAGAGCTGCCAATACAAAAAAAAGACTACTGACTCCTCTCAGGGTGACTCCAAAAGGCTGTGAGGAAGTTTTTGTTTGCTCAGCACCAAATTCATTTTCAAGCATCTCAGTCTAATCATTGATCTTGGATTGTGTTTTTTTTTTTTTTCTTAAAAGATAGTCAACACCCTTAACCAACAATGAGCAAGGATGAGACATGCATAATTTATGAATTAGAAAATAAAACAATGACCCCTAAATGTGAATACTCTGCCTCATAAAACTTTAATGCTAAGTTTCATGTTCACAAGCATCTGCAGAAGCGTAGACAAATTTGTGGAAAATTATTGTCTCACACCTTAATTTCCTCTTTGTAGTAGTTTGCAGACATTTTCTCAAAATATTTAAGCTTCGGTATCTGTAGAACCATATGAAATTTATATTAACCTCATCATATTAAATAGAAATTTGTCCAAACCCCCTCAAAAGTGAGTGCAGTTTATGACATGTTTTATATCTGCTCTGAATTTGACAATGTACTGAAAGAAACACAAAAGCATGATGGGAAAAAAATTGTCAGTTACAGTAAGGATATGTAATCTTGTCATGCAGCAGCAAACAAGGTTAAATTTCAACACAGTTCTGTGACAAAAAGTGTTTTCCCTCTAATGGTTGTATTAAGATTTTGTTTTTGCCATATTTACCTGTTTTAGATTAAACACATTTTGTTGGCAGAAAGATAACCTAAATAAAAGTACAATGTGGGTTCAAATAGTTTAATTTGTTAAGGGAAAACAGAAAAGCTTCAAAATATTGAAAGAAAGGTGTTTTATAAATGTACCTAAACAAAGTACAAAAAAATCATTCAAGATCCACTTGTACACTAAAAACTCTGACACATAATGAGGATGTGAAACAATCAGATTTTTGTCCTTTCTAATTCTAATGGAAATTAAGAACAACTTGATGAAATAACAAGAGATGACATTTGTTTTACGCCTTTAAATTAAGGGGAGCAGTGCGTTGTTTTCAGGCTCAGCATTTTGAAGTGACCCGTGTGCTTGGTGCATTCTGTAACTGGGGTCAGTAGCCAAGCTCTGACCTCTTTGGGCCCATTTCTCTGACAGACATTTGTCACTCTGTGGAGGGCACTTTGAGGTAATAGATTATTGACCACCTCAGCAGTCCCATCCTTCAGTACTGCGCAGATCACCAACACAGCCACTTTCTATCACCACACAGAAGAAGAGTGCAAAAACCGAGAGAGGCGATGCACGAAAATGAAAATATAGACAAACAACTTGGAATCCCAGGTGACGTAAAACAGGAATCCGTTTTGGATCAGGTAGGATTTCCAGTTGTTTCTATTTGATAAATGCCAGAATGATAACATATAATTTTTCTATGACTTCAACCATTTGGAACAGCCCAGAAGATGATGATGTCATGGCTTTCTAAGGTTCTGATTGGTTACTTTAAAACATTTGCATTAATTAGACACCCACCTGTTGACATATTTTAAGACACGATTCCAACACAATGACTCCTTGTGCGACAACAGGGGGAAAAAAATCAACCAAGACATGAGGAAGAGAACAGTGAAGCTCCACAAGTCTGGTTCATCATTGGGTACAAGTTCCAGACATTTGATCATCTGTTCAAATGGTTATATTCAAGTATGAATACCGTGGAAATCTCTAGACATCATAATGTTCTGAAAGGAGATGAGTTCTGTCAACCCCAAATCAAAACCAAAATACTTTTGCAAGATACTGCCTAAAGTTGATAAGAGTCTTGTACCTTTATGCACTAATATTTCACACAGGGAAAAAGAAGCCAAAACTCCAATGACAACATTAACAAAAAAATTACAGTTTGCAAAATGCACACAGGGTCACATCATAAGGTCTGATGAAACTAAAATTCTAGTGTTTGGCTAAAGTGAGGAAATAGGTGGAAGCTTGCAAGCCTAAGAACAGATATCTAGTTGTGAAGTAAAAGGTGTAGCAGCATCATGTTGTGGGACTATTCTGTTAGAGGAGACAGTGGTGCACTTTACAAATTAGATGGCATCATGGGGAAAGAACACTATGTGGAAGAATTAAAGCAATATCTTAAGACTTCAGCCAGGAACAGCTTGGACATAAGAAGCTCTGAACAGTGACCCTAAGCATACCTCCAAATTTGATGAAAGCTGGCAGAAGTCATTGTCTTTTAGCCATTGTTTTAGTCATCACAAAGTATTTTTGGTGGGGAATCAAGGGATCTGCAATCCTGACTTAGTTGCACCAATTCTGTCAGGAGGAATGGGCAAACGTTCAAGCAAATTATTGTGGGAAGATTTGTTGAAGGACCACATTAATGTTTGTCCAAGTCATACGGTTTAAAAGATTAAGTAAAGGCATGTGAATTTGTGAATATGTTTCAAAACACATTTTCTCTTTCTCATACAGGGATCTAGCAAATAAGCAGGAAATTGTTTTATTTATTTCATTCATATATATTGAAAGAACTATGAAGTAAAATTACTTCTTAAAATAACACCAAATCTTTCTATTGCAGAAGACAGTGGATGTATAAAAAAAAAAAACTAAAACCTTAAAATTGTTGTTAGGAAAAGTGGAAGGTTTGGTTTGTCTCCAGTGATTTAGGGGTCTTTATTCCATTGCATCATTTGTATTTTGACCCATTCTGGGCTACTTGATTGTATGATAATTTATCTTGGAGCACTAATTTACCCCCTGCCAGTCACTTTAAATATTGGACCACTTTGTGAACCCGCACTCAGAATTAGAAATGAGCTCATCTCTTAAATAACTGAGATTTCCCTCAATATTTTTCAGGATGTAAAAAAACATTACCCGTGTTTTGAGCTTTTAATGAGACAATATTCTAAAAAAAATAAAAAATTGACAAAATTATAGACAGCCACTGTGATTCGTTCAACATCACATTGGTTTGTGATAAGTCCCTCCTAAGCAACTTGTATAATAACTACCTGCTGTTCTGATTCCTGGGTCCTGTCTGTTGTGTGGTTGGGGGACATTTAGACTTATTTTGCCATTGCTTATTTAGCCACGGGAGGCCTATTAATTTCAGCAGGGCCCTGTCCCTCTCAAGGGGCAATCACTACCCACAGCACGCACATCCCATTGTTTAGTTCCATTTACATCTGTGGTCAATGAGTAATGACAGCCTCAACACAATAAAAACACAAACTCCACACGTTGCACGCTAAAAGACGCACACGGGCTGAGCATAGATTTCCCAAAGGAAGGGTTAACAAAAAAAAATAAAAAGTTGGGAAATGGAATTTCTTGGATTTCTGTGCTTTAGCTGCAGAAAATTATAATTAAAAGCTGCATAATGCCAAGTGAAGATTTAACTTCCCTTTGTGAATCCCCGCCCTGTTAGGAATGCTGCTGGTACGGCTGGTGTTTTGGCAACCTCCCAACCGTATTTGACCCATTAAATTAGCCACATAGCCTGATATTTCTCTCCATCGGGTGCACAGGCTCCTGGTACCTCCATCTCTGCTAACACGTATCATAGAGTATTAACCTTTTTCTGTTACATGGCAAATGCTCCAGATGGCACAGCACAATAACAGCTGTCAATTTCAAGGCACTGCCTTCTTGGTGGAGTTTTTCCCTTTTGGTCTTTAGAATCTCTAAAGAGCTTTTTTCTTTTTTTTTTCTTTTTCCGTAAGACATAATAAGCGAACTGACGTGCTGTTTCAGATCGTAATGAATCAAATGTTAGAGAGGAGCAGGAAGCATGTTTTCTCTGAGGGAAAGCGCAGAGGTGTTGCAGAGTCGGTGCAACAGTCAGCTGCAAATTAGTGGATATGTGGAAGATGGTTTGCACATTGAAATGTAGGATGAGGGTTTCCCTTCTAGAGCCCAAGTGATTGCAGCAGTCATGAGATGGAGTCCCCAGTGGCCTCTCTCATCTGCCACTCTGGTTAAATTAAAACTGAGACCACCACAATGTATTCCCCATTGTGGGTCTAAAACGGAGGGAAGTTGTATTTGGCCCAAGTGACGGCTGGGGAATTCTACTGCTTGCAGAGTCCCATTTGCCTTATTTACATGATAAAAGCTGGAGAAGAGGAAAGTCTCTACCCCCGGGGTTTTTTCTACTTTCTTTTTTTTTTTCATTTATTCATTTCTTCACCAACCTCACCTAGATCAGAGGAAAGTGATAAAATCCCTGCAATTTGGATTTATCTCGACATGCTGTCGGGGAATTGCCTCTGTACAGGTCATGTGTGTCCACCCACATAAAACTCTGCACTGAAGGAAGGAGAGCGTTGCACATACAATTCTGAGCAAAAGTCCTGAATCATTGTCTGCTTCTTTTTGGATACTTTTAGTATCTAAAACAGACTTCTTGATCTCGTTTTAATCTTATTAGTTATTATAAGATAAGCTGGACTTAATATTTATTTAGCCACTCTGTCTGCTTTTTCAGACACTCTCAGGATCTGGATCGTTTTGTCACAAATGCTTTATTTGTTTGCTCCTTAATCCTCCAAATGCATCCTCAAAATCACGAGAGCGACAAACAAAACAAAAACAAAAAAACCTTCCTTTTCCATGTTTTTGAAACAATACCCCAGAAAAACGGGTCCATGCGCTCAGTTACAAAAGCACTGAATAAACCTTCACTATTTATAAATTGTATGTGTGTCTGCCTTTTGGTTCTAAGTATACAAGAAGACAGGGCCGGCCCAAGCCTCCATGGGGCCCTAAGCGAAATTTGGTTTTGGGGCCCTCTATCTCTAACAATGTGGACTGGCTGCAATCAGCAGTCCGATCATTAGATCATTCACACACCTATAAACGTATTGCATCTCTGGCCGTGCTGTTTACATTATATACATGTATAATATAGGATACATTTATTGACCAACTGATTTATCGACCAGTTGATTTCTGGGCGCCAATTTCCTTAATTTTGGGGGGTCGTGATTGGCCGATACTTACATGTGAAGTCCATCTGCTCTGCAGTGAGAGGTGTGACTGACAGACCGACCCACCAGATCAGGTCTGCACGTTTGCTGTTAACAATATTCACCCCACTGTTGCCAACTCACCGACTTTCTTACATTTAGTGACATTTCAGACAAAAAGAAACTTATATCTTTTACATTACATTACATTACCAAGGCACATTAAAACAAACCTTTATCTTGGCTTTTTTTTATTCTTCCTCTCTCTTTTCTCCCACCCCGAAGGATAAGTCCTTTTTTGAGACATTGTTTTGCTTATTTAACTTCTGACCGGAGTTTTGGACGTTTGGATACTCGCTGCACACAGGCGAAGCGTGCGGTACCTACCACGGCCACCAGGGTCCCCAAGAGCATTTTTTGTTTTCTTTTTATCCATAAAATAATGATTTTTACATACATTTCCAAATATATATTATTGTAAATCATTCATGATGAAATTGTGTGTTTTTGATGTTCTAATGACATAGAAATTATTACTAAAAAAAAATCAGCTCCACTGAGGGGGCCCCTTAGTGACCCTGGGGCCCTAAGCGGCTGCTTAGTTTGCTTATGCCTTGGCCTGGCCCTGCAAGAAGAGCTGCATGGTGGAGCAGCAAGAAGGTCCTTTGAATCCCAGGCTATTTCTGCATGGACTTTGCTGTTCTCCAGGTACATATATGTGTTCTTCCTGGGTTCTTTGGCTGACAACAGTCCCAAAACATGACTGTAAGGTTACTTGGTCTCTCCCATGATCCCCTGTGACGGACTGGTGGCCTGTTGAGGGTTTACCCTGTTTCTGACTCTTCGAACCGACTGTAGGAGCCGATTCATAGAGGTGAATAATCGGACTTGGGGTGTTCAAGCGCATGTGCTGCATGGTGTGTTGTCTGTCTGTGATGAAGGGGAGGGAGGATTACAAACACAGCACACAGTGAAAAAGGAAAACAGCAGAAAGGGAGATATGCGTATGAGACTCTGCAGAGACAAGAGAAGGTGAAAAAACGAGTGACTGCAAGATAAGAATAAAGTGTGTCTCATTGCAAGCAAGAAGTTAGTGGAGGCTGTCCAGTTATTGTGAAAATGCCAAGTATATCTGAGCAGAATGAATTCTCTATTTGTTCTGTGCTCAAGAAGACAAGACAAAATTCAAAGAGCATGAAACTGCAAAAATGTGAATTTTTGCAGTTTCATCAACTGTCTGTATTTTGACCAAAGCGATGAAAGCCACAGAGGCCATCTGTAGCTCTCACGCTGTGCTTTTTAACTCAATTTCCCACCTGGCTTGAGCTGACGGTGACACATGGAAGTCAATTCCAATAGCAGCTACTTAAAGTGCACATTTAATCGAGAAAAGTCCGCCGTTTAACCTGAACGGACTTCATCAATCGCAAAGTTAGAATAAATCAATGCTGGATTGACTGAAGTTCTGCTGCTCTCTTTCAGGGGACACTGCTTTGTCTATATGCAGAGGTCGTCCACACCTGACACACGATTCTGGTCTAGAGGCATCACAGCAAAGCACGTATCTGATCCTTGCTCACTTTTCTTCCACAAGACTTTTTAATGCTACAGGTTTTCTCACCCAAAGCAGAAAGGAGAGCAGACAGATGGAAGTCAATTCCCCTCCCAGTTCTTGAGATTTCATCTCTGTTAGATCTCATCCGCTGTAATTTTTCTAATCTATGAAAGTTGGTCAATAGCAAGTGTCACTGAAACAAAGTGTCCTAATTAGAAAATTAACTTGCAACAACACTTTACCACTGCAACACGGGTTGACTCAGACACAAATGGACAAATACTAGTGTGATAAAAACTGAAAAGTACACATTAGTATATTTCTGTGACTGCCTCATCTAACTGTAATTTCTCTAATTAGCAGTACACCTCTTACATCTGCCAATGCCTTCCTCATATTCCCCCCTGAAACTCTGTCAAAATGGTATCCTCCCCCTTAAAGATTAATTGAAGCTGGGATAAAACAAAATGGTTCCCAGGGGGGTGGCTCACTGTTTGTTATTCATGTGGGCCTGAAAACAGCAACAGTAAATCCTCTAAGTTGTTGTTAAGCTGGGGATATTACCATACGTGTGCCATTTCCATAGACTGACAGCTCCCTCTGGATCAACTGGGGACTATTGATCTTGCAGCACTCCATTTCAAGTTAATTGTGCTTGAAATGAGGTCCACACTCCCAGGCATACCTTTGTTTGGAAGGTGGATATTCATTTTTATTTGGCAGGATGTTGATATCGGAGACACGGGAAATATTCCATATTTCGTTTGTGTTTATCCTGCAGAGGCAGTTTCTCTCACAGTGATTGGTCAAAAAGTCGTGCAGGGATAATAGGTTGAAAACGGCACAGCTTGGCTTTGGTCGTGGTTTTCTTAGAAGTGATTGGACAGGAATAATGCTCCTCCTTTGGGGAGAAAAGGAGGGACATTATTTTACTCTTGCAGTAAAAGAGTTTGATATCCAAACAGAAACTTGGAGAGTAAGCAAATGACTATGATTTTTCACTGATCAAAACTGGGAACAAAATGGTTTAAAGCTAAGTTACAGGGTAGAGTCAGAATCATGTTTTGTGGGATAATTTTTGAGAACAAAAAAAAATGTGACCTATCATACTGACTTCTGAAACCATATGCTTCAGTTTCCTTGCAGTGTAACTTTGTACAATTTTTGGTTTTCCAAAGCTGTGAGTTTCAACACAAGGCAGCAGATTATGATAAGTTTTAGATGTTTGTGCAAAACTTTTTTCCGTCACATATAAATTAATACATTTACTTCTCATCAATTTCTTACCATTATCTTCTAACATGAACAAACATTGGAATAATCTGTTTGTTTTGTGTATAAGGGAAAATGCTGCTGAGATACATTATATATGGCAGAGATGTTTTCATTAACTACAACGTAATGGTGTAATTCTGTGGCATTAAGTCATTCAGTTTCAATAATATATTCATGAGTCATCAGCTGAAAAAAGATAGATAAAATACACAAAATCTTCTCTACAGATCACTGGTTCCTAGTTCAATCCAGTTTAGTTCATTCAAACAATGGCAAAAGAAAAAGCACTTATACTGGGACTTTTCCAGTCAATCCCCATCATGGGATCAAAGCAAGAATGTGCTCTGCAACAATTTGGCTTTAACTACAGCTAATTGTTATTCCTGAGGTAAGGTTTAAACTACCCAGAACCTGTACCGTGTTTACTCTGAGATGAGATAACAGGGCCTACACCTTCTTCCAACCAATCCACTTTTAAGTTGGGCCTAAAAGGAAGAGATGATGTTGGATGGATGTTGGAATGTAACATCTGAAAAATCTGATTGGCTAATAGCAAGGAAGGTATTAAGGTAAATCTTTATACTGTAAATGTGTAGAATCAATCAAGCTTTGAACAAATCAAATTATCATCTATAATGTTTTTTTTTTATAGTTATTGTGTATAATGTGAAGGGGAAAATTATCATAGTAGATCAGTGAACTCTCACCATTAGTCAGATGCTTATGATGATCAAAATAGTTTGGTTTGTTTGTTCAACATATAATCTGCCTTAATCTAAGCAGTGTTGCAGTTGAAGGTCTGACCATACGACCCCAGAGCAAGTTGGCAAATGTCTGCTTTATGTTGAAAGGATGACAAATATTCCAAAACCACTACTAATAATGATAACACTTCATTTGACAGGTTGTGAATAAGACTGTCATGACACCGTCATAAACATGACATAACACCTGTCATGAACATGAGTAAGTCTTCATGAATATTTGTGAGTGTTGTCATAAAGTGTCATTTGGTAAATCATGACACTGTTAATACAAGGTTGACATTATTCAAAATGTCTTTGTTATGACAACTTGACATTAACCAAGAAATCATGATCTGACATAAATTTGTTA
>CAEGAG010184534.1:0-21373 GCA_903067065.1 Brachyrhaphis terrabensis
AGGTTGTAGGTTCGATTCCAGCTTCCTCCTGTCACATGTCGATGTGCCTCTGGGCAAGGTGCTTAACCCCAAATTGCCTACCGATCTGCGTATCGGTGTATAAATGTGTGTAAAGCGCTTTGGGTGGTCAAAAATGACTGCAAAAAAGCGCTATGTAAAAAAACAACAACCTGAACCTAAAAATTCAATGCTGAACACACAATCAAAGATTCAAGACACATTTAATTTAGCTAATCTGGTAGAGCAAATAAATTTCAAATGCATCATGTGGATCTACTTGTCCCTGGACTCCTAGATGGTCCAGGGACAAGTAGATCCTAGTCACCCTTCACTCTCATCTAATTGTTCTGCAAAGCCCTGTAAGTAAGCTCATGGTCATGGCTGTCTTTGTCCTTGGGTTGGAGCACCTCGGGTTCACCTTGTCATGCAAAGTTTAAAAAATGAGAGGGAGAAAAAAGGGAAACCTATCTTGTTAAGCATGCACACCGATAAAAGCTAGCAGGGCGACATACAGTAGATGCTAGTGCCTCTCAGTAGGATGGACATCATTATCTCCACCCTTCACCCCTTCCTGTCCTGAGGAAGCTGTTAATCTCGCTGTTCAAAGGGGAAAAAAATGAAAGAAAAACTGATGAATGAAGTTAAGGGAGAACACCTCCACTGCTCCACATGTGCCATCCTCCGCTGTCGCAAGGGGACAATTTTTATAAGAGCCAGTTATGGAACATCACATGGCCAAAATAACATTAGCGTGGCGGTGACAAGCATGTGAAGGCAAGATGAATCTGGGATAAAAATAAGGGGAAATGAATACAAATGGTGTCTCCTTCACCTAGAGGGGGAAATAAATCATGGGTGGACTAATGTGGTGAATTCTTTCACCTTCTCTCTTTGCTGTTTTTTTCCCCCCTATCGTCTCCACAAGATACTCGCTCTCCTCCATCTTTTTTTTTGTGGCCTTTCATTTCCCGACTCACTTCCTCTGATTAAGTTAGCTTCCAAAGTGTCCTTCTGTATTAATAAACCGCTGTGGGAGCGAAGAACGCAGAGGTATTTGTAGGTACGTGTCAAGGTGTCATGACGTAGAAATGCAGCAGATTCTGCCGTTTCTGTAACCAGAATGTCAAGTGTTACTTAAAAATCTTCCTTTTTTTCCCGTTCCAGTTGCATAGTGTCCGCAAGGTTGCTGTAGAAATCTCAAATAAGCTATTAAATCAATGGTCTCTAGTAAATTGCTTTCCCGCTTAGCTTACTTGTTTGAGTGGAATACTGCTTTTCAAAATAATTGAAGCCGCACTTTGTTTTACAAACAGAGGTGCATTCTTAATCTGATACCTCCAGTATTTTGACCTTCAGTGGTTACACTTAGCAGTTCTGTGTATCCATGTATTCATTTTTCTTCTTCCTTTCAATAATGATTTCAAGTCTGTCCTTCAGTGGCTCTACGTTTAACTCAGTCTTAACAAAACTCTTTTATTCCAGAAGGAAAAAAAAAGGGATGTATGTACTTTAAAAAAAAAAAAGAACAACCAATAAACTGAATTGGACTTTCAATATAATACTCTTTTTATGAAATACAGTGCACAGAATGCTCACCTTGGTGACAAAGGCTTTGACTTCATCTGTTCTTGAATTTCTATAGCATGATGAGTTGCTTTTGGAGATCTTTTAGCGGACATCATGTTGTCCAATAGGACAAGATGATGGACAAAGTAT
Source organism: Brachyrhaphis terrabensis (assembly GCA_903067065.1). Classification (NCBI taxonomy): domain Eukaryota; kingdom Metazoa; phylum Chordata; class Actinopteri; order Cyprinodontiformes; family Poeciliidae; genus Brachyrhaphis; species Brachyrhaphis terrabensis. Next base: position 1,717 of record CAEGAG010184534.1, read on the forward strand.
GTCTTGAGTCTACACACCTGACTAATCAGTCCTGGTTGAACAGAAGGATATTGATCTCATCTTTCCAAAAACTAGCATTCATTGTAGATAATTCATGATTTAACAAGGGCGGTATCACTTTGAAGACAGTTTGTTTTCTCAAATTGCTGTTTGAACACTGCAATTAGTTTTTTTCTCAGGTTGTCATTACTGTCTGATATTTACATTTAACATTTAATGTATACATGGAGAGAATGAGATGGGAGTACAGAAGTCTGCCTCTAAAGCTGCAGAAAGAGAGAAAAACAAAACCCTGACTGCAATTAAAAACTGAGCAATTTTGACCAGCTGAGTTGGTTGGCAGGGATAATTATTTTATTAGGACAAAATGAAAAGAGACAAAAAACTATCGGCACAGCACAAAATATGTCTTGTAATAGCCAGGCTTTTTGGATTTTTATTTTATAGCAGATCTGACCACATTTGTTGAGTTGCTTTTACTTTAAAGCAGGCTTTAATGCATCCAAAAATGCATTTAATTAATTTATTAAATTTGAACAAATACAACAGGCATTTTCTGAGAGAGAGGTGACCCAAATCCTGTTCTTGTGCTGAGAATAGACAAACTTTTTGTGTATCTTTTTCCAATCGAGTCCCAAACAATTAGCAAACTGGATGCAAAACTCATTTTCAGGGTTTGGCTCAACATTGAGGTACATATCGCTTTCCTACAAAAAAAAAGAATGTATTAATTTGTTTTATTAGACATTGCATACTTAGTTTGTTGTTGAGCAGATAACAGAAATTGACAATTTATTTTTTGTCGCAGCAGCTTATAAAAATGGTGTTTGGCCTGATAATACTTTGCACTTGATGATATTAGATTGTGTGATAAAGTTTGGACAACCCTCCTCTAAGATATTGCATCAGCCAATTTTTCTGCTTTGTAATTGACATGAAATGATTAATACACAAACATTACAAGCTCTAACCCTTCTTGTTTTTACAATGCATTTTTTTTTAGACATTTCTAACATTTTGATCTTTTTTTCTTGTGGCTTTTTTCTATTTTCCTGCTAATCGACACAACTGTAAGCGGGCTAGCACTTTGGTAGAATATGCCTGTTGTGACAGTTCCCCGTTGGCTCTCTAAACAGAGCAGTAATCCACATGATAGCCCATGTCCATCTGCATGTGTCCGAATAATTCGATTAATTCTGCTCAGCTGTCCACCCTGATGTTAAAGTGGATTGAAAATCACAACTTGAGCCTTGGAAACATGGAGTCAAGCCAACACATGCCCACTGAAAAACAATCAGATACAAAGCCATCTAAATGGATCGCACACATTGCAGATTGAGATATAATAGGTTAATATGAATGCAGGGGCAACCAAATGGATTGTGGAATAAATACACAAGGTAAAATTCAAACATAAGGGGTATGTATTTTTTATTTATTTAAAAAAAAAAAAAAGCATGCAAAATAGGTCTCTGACTACCATTTGTGGCTTTGGATTTCAAAATGTTTGTGTATTTAATTACCAACCGGCTGTACAAACAAAGGTTTTTAGATTCAAAGCAGCAATTAGGTGTGTAAACGTTGGCCATTTGAGCCAATTTGCCATTATTACACACATTCAACCCGCATATCAGCAAATCGTCTTTGATTGACAAATATAGAGGATTTAAATGATGACTTTGAAGACTTCAACAAACCTTTTAGAAACATTTCTGCTTTGATCCCAAAACCTGAAACTGCTTCTGTTATTTTCCCTGAAAAAGTGGAAACACCGCGGCGTAATGGGACTCGGCTAGACTGATTTGAGGGAGCAGAGGGCATGTCCCGATTGATAGATGGAGGAGGAAGAGGCAAAGCCTCGCATCAGGTGATTGTGTGTTACACGCACACCCGCAGGCAAGTCGACCTTGCTCCCCGCAAATCTCTCCGAGTTTAAAGTGAAGCCAGAGGTTCAGTCCCAAGAACAACACTTTGTATGAGCACTTAACATGGATATAGGAGTTTAAAGGCCAGGGCTGGGGAAAGGTGCGGCGCATCACGATGAATTTACGCCAAATACGACCTCTCTCTTTTTCTTCTTTTTCTTGTGAACTTCTGACAACTGTGAAATAGAATGCAAACTTGTTGGGGGTTTTTCTGTTTCCATTGAAAGTAGAAATATTCACTGTTTTATTTACCCTTTGTTTACTTAGTTTGTAGTATATTTAATATCTGGAAAAACATGACAAGCTTAAGATTTTTTTTCCTGCTGTGTAAAGACCAGAAAATGAGCTAATTGCTTGCCTTCTCAATGAGAAATATTTCTTCTTGTGCTCATATAGCTATGAACTAGTCTAGTCAATACTACCAAAATGATTCCAACATGTCCAAACCCAGACAAGACAGACAGAGGTTGAATCTTTACTCTGTTCTGTTTAGCCTTCCTGATTTACAGTTTTGCACAGCCTAAATTTTTCCACAAACCAGGGAAGAAAAAATAATTTATTTTTAAATAGCTTCTTTTGTCCTTCCTCTGACTTAGGTTTTAAACCCCTGCGTCTTCTTCCTACACTAAGAACTTCCACACTGAAAAGGGTTGTTTTCAGCACAGATTTGAGTTTCTTGTCCATTTGTGGTATCCAACTGTATGAATATTTTTAAAAGTTCAGATTTTAAAACAACTGAAATATCCCATCCTATCTTTCTTACACTTTAGGGTCCATTTAATTTAATGCCAGAGAAACTGCTACAGTAACTCCGCTTTCCATCATCTCTAAAGTACATGGCATAACGCAACACAAATAGTAAAACATGCTAATAAAGTGTGCAATAACCATACTTGGGTTAAATTTTGTAATTGTGTTTTTCACTAAACCGGTAAATCAAAGTCCAAATAAAATGCTACAGATATTGTGGTATTGTTTTAATAGTGTAATTTTGTTTCATGTTTTTCCTGCTTTACTGTGAAAACATGGCATTTGTATTCAACGAAATTCCACAAGGATCTCAAACTGACCCATATGTAATCTTTAAAATTACCATTTTGCTGTTACTTTTGACCCTTGTCGATGCTCTGACACCAGTGCTCAGACAGGCTATTAATTACACGGCCAAAAGAACCCATAACTAGTCTCTTGGCTAACACTGGCCTAGAGAAGGTAAAAGAAAGTATGAGTAAACAGACCTCATATTATAATGTGGAGTCCAGCTGTGTCTGGATGAAGCTAATGACCCCACCCTTTCATCATTGGCACTAATTACACTCATTAATATTAATGAGCTCATTAGCATGGTGACAGAATGTGTGTAATTGATGAGCTATGTGTTCGCATTAGGAGTTAGGAAGGGAGCAGCGTGAAGAGAGGGAGGTAAAAATATAGTGAAACTATACTTACCAGTCACAGTGAGTATTTCTAATGTTTTGATATACATTTATCGTAGACCATGTAAGCCAAAGTTAACAAAAGACAGTATTATTAGAGAAGGAGCTACAAAATATCATGCCTAGTAACGGCATTCATATTCATGAACATTTACTTTTGAATTAATGTGACAAACAAAAAAGTTGTGAATTATTGTAGAGTGGAAGTAAAAAGACACATAATGTTAAAAAAAACCTTTTTACATCTTCCTATCACCTAATATACATACACATCACTACTAAAGAGGAGTTTTGCAAAATTTTGTGTTTGCTGCACTTCCACATGGCTTTCGGAGATTTTAAATATGGCTTTTTTTAAAGTTTAACTTGAATTTGTGTTAGTCTACTACATAAAAATGGATAAAAAATACATCGAGGGTTGTTACATAACATTAAAACAACTGAAGGGCTATAAATGGTTTTGCAAATTGATATAAAATACCGTATGATATTTTTTGCAACCTTCTCTCTTAAATTGCACCTCCTACAAATCTTGAATCGAAAATAATGTTTTAGATTTTGACTGTTTGTGCTTTTCAGAGATTTTTTTGCCCTGAAGCAGCTCACTGAAAATTTTTGAGCAAAGATCTTTTCACACATCACCTCTCAAGCACAACTTGATACGCCTTCACTGAAATTATATTCCATTTGTGAAAGTTCAGTCACCAAAGCAGGGAGCTGAAGTTGCTCCACCACTGAACAGTCTCTTGGCTCTGCGGTGGTGTATGTGTGAAGCAGGGGGCTTTGCTGTCACTCCACACTCACGTCAAATTGAGCCGCTACCTTTTGTCATGTGTGAAGGCAGTCAACTACCTCTGTGCAGATAGTTGCTTTATTTTTTTTATTTGAAGCAGTTTTTTTTTTTTTGTAAATCCCTTTAGGAGAGCTAGGGGGAGCCAGATTGCCCCACAGATTGCGCTATCTCCATGCACTGCCCGCAGGACTGTTAAAACATTGATAAAGCTGACAATGTCCATCTGTTAAAACCAATAGATATATTTTGTTTTGTAGATATAAAAAAATCAGGAAAGTCCAGTGAAAAACAGCATGATACAGTTCACACCATGCAGGTGGCTGTCTCTCTCTCTCTCTCTCGCTTTTTTTTTTTTTTTTTTTTAGATGCGCAAGGATAAATGTGCATAAGAAGAATGACTCCTGTGGGAGACAAGATCATCTCTTGAGACAGGACAAAGTCAATATGGAGAGTTACACAAAACCCAAAGGGAGCAAGCCACCAGAGGCGAGACGTATACTGACTGATAAAGATGAAGAGGGATAGCGCGAACAGTGCAGTGGGTTTTTTCTGTATGTGTGTGTGAGAGAGAGGGAGATAGAGAAAGCAAGGGCAAGAGGGACAAAGGAGCTAAAGAGGCTGTTCAAAAAGCATGTTATGCTTTAAATGTAGATGCTTTGCCCGTAATTTCTCTGCAATAATGTCAATACATAAATTAATTTTCATTAGTCTTTAGTTGCCATTAAACTGTTCTTGATCATTTACAATACATGGAAATATGTGTTTGACTTGTGTTTGGCTAATTTCCAGTAAAAGAAAAATCAAGATTATAAAGGTTATTTTCCATCCACTCGCTAAACACTGTAGATTAAATCTTGAGTGTTCAGCCTCCGTCCTTTCAAGGCAAAGCATAGAATTCTTTTTTTTTTTGTCATTGAAATTTAATTTAAAAGAAGCAAAACAAGAGCCGTAATGAAAACACAAACTGTACATAACACATTTCTTTTAAAATACAGTCTAATGTTCAGACAGCATCTCTACAAGATATCTAATTATTTAAAGTATGTACTTGTATTTGTTAGGGCAGGGGAAACAAAGACTGAAAAAAAATATTACAAATAAAAACCCTCATAAAGTGAGTAAATCAACTGGAAATGCCAAATAAATTCAAAAACACACATGTCAAACTAAAAGCAAAATCATTTAAAAAGTGTATTAAACTTGCTTCTTTATACAACTGAACTGTTTCATGGGAAACAGTGTAATAAATTACTTTAGGTTCCTCATTATGTCTGATCATCTTTAAAACCCAATTCATGTGCTTCATTAGTACTTCCCACTTGCATATGCAACTGTAGGAGTCTTGCAATGTGGATTATATAACTTAGCCATGATATTAATACAAACATTTACAACAAAAATCAGTAATGTGATGAAATGGTAACAAGGATTTATTACAGCTAAAACGACAACTTTTTACTTTGATTTTAATACATAGACACATGTACAGAGAAATCACTGTTTAAAGTTTAAGTTTTAAAAATCTACCTGAAGTTAGAAGAAGTTTAAATAAACATGTTTATCATAGAGAATATTATTTCTTTTTCACTGTGCTTTGTAGAATAACACTGGGAGTCTGTTAGCTGTTAGCAAATAGTTAGCCACAGTATTTGCTCACTTGTCTAGCCTGCGGTCTTTAGCTTAACAGAAATGCTGTGCTAGCTTATAAGCATGTGAGCATTTCAGAAAAGCATTACCTTAACAGTGATGAGTGGATCTCCTTCTATTTATGCAAAATTACTTTCCAAACAGTAAAGATTCTCTTGTAAGTAAGATAAATGTGAAGGTTTTAGCAGTTCTTCAAAACAGGTAAGCTAGTTAAAGCTGAAGTACAAACTTCAAACTGAAGTACAAAAATGATTTGACTTCATTTGAACTAAATCACTCCATAATTTGCTAAGTTTGTCCATTAGCATTCAAAGTTGTGCTGATGAACTTTTTCGTAAACAAATAATTATTTGTGGCTAGTTTTTTTTTATTTTTTATTTTTATGCACTCAAACCAACTACTTGGTTGTTTTAAAATGCTTTTCTGAAATAATGATCATAATAATGGAGGTTTTAATTTGTTAATGGATTTTTTAATCATTTAATATTGCATTAAAAATAAGACATCCTTTGAAATGTTCACAAAAATGCAACTTTCTACTTTTAGCAAGATTAATTATGTAGCTAATACAAGGCCTTAATTAGCACACTGAAAGGTTTCACAGCAGTAATTAAAGCTTTTATTTAAAAAATAAACAACAAAAGTACTTTAGCTGACAAACTTTTTAATGTAGAGAATAATTGTTCTTCTGAAAAAAATAAATGAAGAAAAATACAAGGTAAATCTCCAACAAATAACGAGCAATACATTTTTTGGGATTTTTCTGTCTTATTTGTGGAGTAAAGGGGCATGCTCTTGTTTTTCAGTGTCATTTTCTTCACCATCAGAGTTTATTTCACTGGAGCATTGTTTCCATAGAAATAAATTGAAGTTTGTGATTGTAAGAAAGTTTAGGGCTTTTACTGTTTTAAAGAACACTATTAACACATTGAACATAAAAACATAGAATGTATCTCTTCAGTACAGACCGTCTTGTTTGGCAGATGGCCTACACAAAAATGAAAAATGCCAATAGTTATTCGAGCTTAGAATACCTCGGCAAAGTAAATATTTAATATAGTAATTGTGTTTAACAAGTTTAATATATCATTGATGTCATAATGTTGGTTATAACTCACTGAGGTATGCAATATAAACTCCTCCCACTGAAATGTAATCACTAAATCATGCAATGTCTTAACATCTTTGTAACATGACTGGATTTCGACGAACTGCTCTACAAATGAAAAGTTTCAGTATATCATGCTAAAAGATGCTCGTGTTGAGTATTTAGTGTACTTGTATTTTGGGAGAACGTTTCAACGGCCTCTATTGGAGGATATGTGAAGTTTCAGGTATCCTCCAACTTTGAAACTGGAGGATATTCGAAATATAATATTTTTGAGTAGTTACCAGAAGTTGGGAAGAGTTTTTCTGTGTCCAATGTTTTGGTTACTGCAATAGTTTTGAACCACTTTTGAAGATTTTTAAGCTGAAAAGTTTTCTCAGACATCCAAGATGAAGAAAGTGCGTTAACATTTTAAATATCTTTTGATGTTTTTGTGCTTATCATTAGTCATTATAGCTTAATTTAAATACCTACCTACCAAAATAACTTCCTCTCATGATTTCTTATAAGGATACCCATGTAAATGCTGTGAATGGCTTAGATATCAGGCAGACATTAAAATTTTATGTGTAGAGTTTGTGTCAATGAAACTGTGCGTTTGCGTGTGCATGTGTTATAAAAAAAGTACAAAACAGACAGTGAGAGAAAACATTCTTAACAGCATTCTGTCTTTCGAAAGCAGAGAAGGAAAAGAGGTAAAGATGGAAGCGAAGAAGAAAAATACAGGCCAAACCTCCCTCTGAACCTATTCTCCCATGGTGCCCAGTTGTTGGGCTGCCTTTAAATTTGTCCAGGGACAAAGCAGCACAAGGTATAATCCACCTGCCAGTCCCGTTCAGCATCAGCAGCACTCTGGCAGGAACATTCTGCCCCCCACTTAAACACAAAATACCATCAGTGCGGAACAGTGGAACCCATTCTCTTCTCCGTTCCTTTCTCCTCCTCCCCTCTTTTCGGCGCACAAATGCACCACAGGAAAGCGAGCGAGCGTGGGTGGTGGTGTAGAAAGACTGCAGAAACAGACACAGTCTGAGGAAAAAACAGACATGGAGATGCTTCAGAGGTTGAGCAAGTATTAGCGGGAGTGGAAAAGAGATGAGCAAAGGAAGGAGATAAGACGTGGAGAAAGAAATGAGTGAGAAAAGGGAGGCCGAGTGGGGGGGGTTTTGTGCTGTTTCTTCACCCTGCTTGCTGACTAGAAGGCCCCAGGAGAGACTCAAGATTGATTGGTTCATTTGGATTGGAAAAGTGGATCTCTCCCATGAAAAAAAACTTGTTTCCTTCCAAACCAAATGACAAATGAGCTATCGATTTGTTGTTTACAATCTAGGGGGGCACAATGCCCCCTCAGTGCACATGATGGACCTCATAATGGCCGAGTCTCTGAGGTTTACCATCAGTGTTCACGATACTAGGCAGTTTGGCCAAAGACCGCCATAGAACGTGTCGATCTGCTGTTCAAATATAAGATATAGAAAACTCATTCTGATTAGTTTGTATAGCTCCTTTATCCATTGTAACCTCACTCAGAATTTCAGTGGGGAAAAAAAGATACTTTTATTTAAAGATGACAGAAATTAAGACTTTGAAATGTGTCCAAAATGCATATGAATATACTTTGAGTGAAAAAATTATTTGAAGTGTCTTTTCTCAATATTGTTCAACATATTAAACCACGCATTTGTCCCTGACTTCATAGGCACTTCTTTTCTTCTGTCTGATTGCTCCTTGTTCAGCTCTTTATCTTTACTCTACAGACACCTCATTGAGCATTTCTAAAAAATAACAGCTTACACATATATAAAACAATAAGGAAAAGACAGTCTTCAATGGACCCATACACAGGCAATCATGTCACTGCCATCAACTTCATTTGACTTGGATAGTAGCCTCACAACCCTGCCTGCAGGTCTTTGTCTTAAACACTGGATTGGACACCCTGGCTCACTCTTGCTACTACCTTTGGCTGTGTTGGGTGCTTTGGGAGCAATACACCCAACACAGTGCATTGTGGGGTGGCTCCCTATGTTGCAGAATTAGGCAGTGTGTCTTCCGGGTATTCTTGGGCTAGCACTACAACTGCTAGTTGTGGTGACTTGGTTGACTGGGGGAGCTAAGGGGCATTTCTGAGGTGGATTAGGATTTGTGGTTTAACGGGAATTTAAAAAATGAGGGCTGATATTGGGCAGTCAAGCGGTTTGGGCAACTTGGTGACCTGTAGGTTCCTGGTTGTTCCTGTTGGTGTGGTGATCACTCCTTGCAGCTCGACTGAAATCTCCCAGATGGGTCCTGCCCTGGGGGGCCTGACTCTGATGAGGGAATACCTTACCTTCTCACCTGCTATGCTTGGCCCCATCATTCACGGTCCAATTTTAATGTGTTAAAGAATTATAGGGCTTTGGGATTGGGGTGGGTGTGACAGTGCTGTCACCAAAACTGGAGTCTCTATTGCAGCTGCAATTTTAAAGCACTTTATAGATACACAACTTCCTCTAGAAATGGAACCATTGAACTGTACTTCACTTGTAAACACACAGAAATGCAAACTAGTTTAAGTAATGCCAGCACACAATAGCTATAAAAGGACTAACAAGATTTTGCCGACACGGTTTCTGGTTAACTACTAGCATGGTGAATTTGGAGAAATTTTGTGAACTTGCAATGGCTGCCCAATAGGTGCTAAAGTACAGGGTGACAGTCCAATGAGCCATTTTTCAAACCCAAAGTATATATGGGTTTGAAAAAGATGTCCTTCCTTTGGCAAGAGAAGGTGTCTGAATATTTGTTTAGAATTTAACGACTGCAAAATCCGAGTCTTACTCTTAAGACCTAGAGGCCTGTAAAATGTTTCTCCCTTTTTACCGTTAGTCCTAAGCTGAAAATCAGGCTCACATGAAGCTGCTCATCGCCGCCAAACATGCCGTAGCCCTTGATCAATGTAGATGGAAAAAAAATACTGTTAGGGCATTAGCCAATTGACAGGGCGGCAATGCTCAGACTTCCTGTTCCGAAAGCCGCAACAAGCCAGAGGTTATTGCTTCCTCGACCTTTGCTATTGATTCTTGCTGATCCTTGGAAATGTCAAGTTAAAAAATCCACAAGGCCCCCCCCAGCTATGCTTCCTAAATACTCTGCCCCCACACAAACCTACAGGCAACACACTCTCAAGCAGTTTAAGCCATAATTTCAAAGCTCACTGCAAAGTAGAATTATGAGACATTATTGTCTAGCATTAGACAATAATGTCTCATTATGATAGCTATTGTTGTATTGTACAAATGCGAAAGTGAAATAATGCACAAGCCTCGCAATCATCTGCCTATTGTTCCAGATCTTTCTAACTCTGTTCATTACCTTCAATGAGCTTTTGCAAAGGAGATTACTTTTAGTGGCTGTTTTTACACAAAACTCTTTAACATTGCTTTATTTGTATGTGGGTCTCTCGAGAGACTGCTGTAAGTGGTATTTATTAACAGTGTGTGTCAGAAGTAGATGGGAATAGTTGAGTGACTTTGTCTGTGGATTCTAAACTCACTAAGAGAAAATTCTAGGCAAGAGGAAGGAAGATGAGACATGTTTCCTCATCTGTCCTAATGGATTCCATAGCTGCTTTCACAGCGTCTCGTCCCACTGGGGTACTGTATTCATGTTTAAACTGATGTAATATGTATTATATCGGTCTAAACATTAATACAAGTCTCAAAGTGAGTAACATCAGTGACTTTTTGGCCTTGTATTTTTTTAGATGACAAATATACAACACACTGAATTGAAGTTCTCTAGTAACAACGCTATAATTTCGTAGTTTCTTGCCCTCAAGGCTACCTGGACTGGCTTTATGATGCGATCTTACCCACGCTGATTGGAAAATTTTTGTATTTGCTTGCTGGATTTTTTGTAAAATCTTCATGGTGGCCTAATGGTCACAGTTTAAACCTTTCCAATCAAATACTGTACAGTACTGGTCACCTGCCGACTAGTTATGTGTCCAAAATAATAGAATGGACTTAGTAAAATCGCTGTCTTGCAGCAAGAAGGTATTTGAATCCGGGTCTGTGGTATTTCTGCACAGAATTTGTATGTTCTTCCTTCCTTAGGTATGCGTGTGTGTGTGTGTGTGTGCGCCTGATATCTTCTGGAGATAGGGACCAGTCCCACCAGGATCCTTCAACAATACACAGCTATACACTAATGACGGTTGCATAAAAACGTAAATATTTTAGTATTTCTTTTATTGTTATTTCATATATTCTTTTGGGACGGTACATTATGACAATTTTCACCACGTCTCCCTAAATAAATTATAACGCCTGATTGCAAAGCAAGTCAGCTGTTGAGAAACCGCAATATTTACAGCGTGACGCAAACAAAATAAATTATTATGCTGCAGCAGATGACAAACTATTTCATACATATAGTAGATTCAATTTACATCATTTATATTTTAAAAACTGTTACATATTTGATTACTTATATTCATAAAAAAATATATTTGACTTGAATGCATTTCCAATGTCCTTGAAATGATTACATGTCTAAATATTTGACTTTTTTCCTCATTAGACTTTGGCACATTTGACTTTTCATAGAGTAAGGTGTAGTAGTGAGCTAATGTGCTGCTCTGATGTGTCAAACCAAGTATTCAGTGTTTTGTCATTTCAAAGCAAAAAGTTTTTTTTCTTTTCCCTCCTGATTTTCATCTAGTCATTAAAATCAAGCAGATTTAAAATCTATTTGCCTAAAAGATCTTCTCAAGAGGACTTCTACAAGTGGAAATAAAAAATAATTTGCGTAACACAGAATGGTAAACCTAATTTTCTCACTAATAAAACCTCTGAGACCGAGGCAAGTCCAACAGTTGCTCATTAATCTGTCGTTCTCTTTGTCTGAGAATAAAGAGACAATAATGGCAAATCTTGGCGCAAAAAGTGCATTTTCTTTTCTAAACTGTTGGAGTGCTTCAGTGTTTGCTTTGAATACAAAGCTTGAGCAAGAGAAGATGCCAAAAATGTCGTTTAGGTTTTTTTTTTCCCCCTCTGCGGCTTAACCTGCTCAATATCAGCTCTCATTTTCTACCTAATAAATTTTTTTTTTTACAGTTTGAGACATTCATCTAAACTTTGTTTGATCTAGATAAAAACAAAAATCCCTGATAAACTCAAGAGTAGAGACAGATTCACCAGATTCTGATTTGTGGTTCAGCACTTCTTTGGCGAGGAAGGTTGCTGAGGATTTGTGCACAAGTGAGGACAAAGATCGTTTCCTGACGCTTTGCTGCTAGGAAATGACATCAGAAATCGGCCGAACAGAAACGGAGGAAAGAAAAAGTAGGGAAAAGCGGTGCTCAGCCGAGCACTACTCTAAATACATAACTAATGTCCCTTGCAGAGCAACTAGAGTCCCAGCTCATTTATTGTCTCAATAAGGCTTGTCTGATGACTTCTGCATTGGCTATCAGTCACAGCATCGTCTGAACTAGGTCAGGACCGGTGGGCGGCGGAGGGACAGTGGTGGGGGGCAGTAAAGCACAGCTGGGGCCCCGTTATCACTCACGCTTAATGAAGAGAGGTCCTGAGAATTCAGAGTATCAGGACAGATATATTTGGAGCATTTATCCTTTGAAATGCACACATGCGGCCGATTGAAGGACACCTGGTCCACACTACATGTGCTGGAATCAAGGCCCACCATCTGAGTTCCTTTGTAGTCTGATATGAAGTAAATTTATACCGTTTAACTTTGTTTTTTTCATAATCTAGCTCAGGGTTGAGAAGCTTTTTTAAGCTTAAAAAAAGGAGCAATAAAAGGTTGGTTAATAATGAGGCAATGACATGGTCTCTTTTACAAACCCTGAACTGCTCTTTTCTCAAGTGTTTGATTTATCATGATTTTTTTCTGATGTTCTTTTAAGCTGAGTGCTCTATTTTTAAAAAAAAAATCTGGCTTCCTTCTTGCTCTTTCATCAGAGAAAATTAATGACAGTCTGCAGTTTCAAGGTGTACTGCTTCTGGATAAGGTGGTGTGGAAAAAAATTTCCAATGTTGAAACACAGTAAAATAATAATAATAATAATAATAATAAAAGACTTGATTAGTTCTTGGTATTTCTGGAATAAAAAGCACTTTTAAGCAATTAAAGGAATCATCACAAAACTTGTAGAGCATAAAAAAGCAGTGATTAAAGTGCGAGTCCTGTAAATGGGAGAAATTTAGTCAGATGCTACATGGTTTTGAAGAAGTTGTGAGCAGATCATAGTTGTCTATATGCTTTGTTTAATTATCCATCTCATAATGGGATTTGTAAAATGAAATATCACCTTGACGTGGGGATGAGTGTAACAGTCTTTTTTTTCATATTATAGTAAATACAGAGATTTATCAGGAAGAGGTGTAGAAAGTGGTGATTATCAGGTGCACTATAATAGGAAATAAATGTATTGTCTTCTAAAGTGTAATTAATTTATTATAAATGGGGGCAAAAATAAAAAAATATTCTGTAACAGGAATTGACTAAATAATCAAACTGTGCTTAAGTACTATGTAAAACTGACTTTTTAAAATTCATGTTATAATGTTAGAGCTTTCGCCCTCGTAGCTCTCCCTTTTAGCTCCTTCAGACTAGCCAGTAGCAATTAGCAAACACTTGGTGGAATTGCACATCTGCTGAGCTCTTTATACGAGCTGCTTCTTAGTTCAACGATGGTAAAAATGTTAAAGGGTTAATAGAGGAGTGACGTTGTGATGACTTCCTGAAGGTGACATTTCAGAAAAGGCAGGTGTTTTTAAAGAGACAGAGGCCCAATTCCAAGGCCTTAAATTACAAAGTAAATTTTCTTTAAGTCGTATTTAATAGTTACTTGATTGTGCTATGACATGGCACTATGTGTCTGAAGAAACACGTAATACTGCCCCTTTAAATGAAGATGTGTGCTCTCAAACATGAACTTTTATAAAATCTTCACCCCAAAAGCCCCTCTCTAAACTTTTTAAATATATAGAATCCAATTTCTGATATCATACATCGCGTTGTTCCTCTGAAATAGCCCTCAACAGTCTTTACAGTCAGTCGTTACCTTTCTGCACAGCAGCCTTTTTTAATATTATTATTGTTGCTGGATTCTGCCGTCTCTGCACTGAATTCAGATTTCCTGTCTATGCATAGGGGATTTGCGACATCCTGTTCCTGCATGAACAAACAGCTTTACCGTGCAGTGTGGTATTGACGTCAGCCTCTGTTTGGTCTCATTACACCATTTTAAAACTGCTCTACAGTAGTCCAAATTATTATTTTTTTGTTCTTGCATCTGTTGTTTTCTTTTTTCTTTTTCTTTTTTAATAGCATTTGCACACATTATGCAAATACTTTAAGGTGTCCGAGGTCTTTAAATGAGATGCAACAAGATGAATTCACATTCTGACCCACTGAAGAGCAAAATGTCTTGGAGAAAGTGTATTTAACTTTAAAATACAATGCAAGAACGCCAGAGGATGCCGTAAATACACACAGTACACCCAATCAGCATTCATACAGTACTACATGCTCATTTCATATTCATAAAAAGCAAATGACCTAGAAAAACTAGGACTAACAAGATTTGAGAGAACCTAACAATCTTGTATAAACCACCGTACGTATAACTGGAGTAATAATTATGCTTTTATCTGCTTTGGGGACCGCACTGATTTGAATTATCATTCATGCTGTATTGCTGGTTTGCTTAATTGGAATTTGTTTAGCAGGCTTTGTGAGCGAGCAAACAGGGAATAAACAGATTTATGGGGAGCTCTGCCAAGTAAAAGGTTATGCATAATTTAAGGTGGATTACTTAGGATGCAGAGGTCAATAAGGCTCAACATGCCCCCTCTCTGCTAAGGACCGGGGCCTGAATACTGAGGGTCCAGGACTCCACCAGCTGTACCTAATTCCTTATAAACAGGCTCAAAGGTCGGCTTACAGGCAGTGGCGTTAGCCCACATCAACACAAACCTTTACACACACGAACAGAAGGCGCATTTTACGCACGCAGACTAATTATATCAGCCCGCCTATTTCTGCTCGCAGCCTCAAGCCGTCGTTCTACTTTGTTGTATGTGTGTCACTGTGTCATTTATCATCAACATCAATGTAGTCACCTTCATTATCGTCAGCCACATCACGATAACAACTATCATAAGAAGCCATCAACACTGCCACTACCCTTGCTTTTGTGTGTCCATTTGTCATATTTTCCTCTCCTCGCGTTGTTTATGACGTGTTCACTCAGCTGCTGATAACGGCGAGTTGCTTTTTTTTTTCTTCCAATTTTGATTGGCTGATTCAGTGCCGACACGTCCAACAAGGCAGTAAATCTTCAAAACAAACAGGTACAATTAGGAGTCTAGTTTATATAATGTTGAAGTGCATTAGAGGTGTATGTATGCATCTTGCTCAAAAAGCAAGACAAAACAAGATATGATTTTGGTAATATTTTGAGGAAGAAAAAACAAAAACAAAGAAAACATTTTAATGTTTTTGCATTTTCAAAGACACAATAAAACTTTCACAAATTGAAAACTGTAATTTAAAGAACCAGTGTAGAAGATTCCAGTCCAGGTTTTGGACTCTGTATGGCTGTTTGCTTGTAAGTTGGTCACAGTAAAAATAATCATTTTATGTTGCATTATCTTTTTGTAGAAAGCATGGCTAGTTTACATTATAGACAGACTTTAAAATATCTACAGAATTGCTGTTCCCTGTTCTGGTAATATGGGTTCCATTTTCCATTTTTTTAAAATTAAAAATAAGTTTTAAGCATAAGTACAGATTACCAAGCTAAAAAACTCATTTTGCTCTCCATCCGAGACTTATTTTTGCTATGCTGAGAGCAGCTGAATAGTGCTTTGTAAAACTTACTCTACATTGGAAGTAAAACTGTTCTGTCATTTTATCATCAAGAGGTCTTGTTTGTTTAATATTTGCAGAGGAATAATATATTCTTTTAGCTTCGTACTCTAACTGGAATTGATATACTGTGTTAAATTTTTCATACTCGGATCTCACAGCGCACATCAAACACTTTTCTTTTAACAGCTCAGCTAACACCTCCTAAAAGTGAACTCTGAGTTTGAAGGGCACAAACTCAGAGTTTGAGACCCTATTATTTATTTCACATGACTGCCAAGTAAGAGGAAAAATGTTTTTGAAACTGCCAGTATCGAGTGTTTGTTGCATGAACTTACGGTATCAGGGGCATCACACTGTTGGGTTTAGTGCTGTGCCTTCTGTCTAATTGCTGAAAGGCCCTTGAAATCCTCAGCTGTGGCTGTTTTTGTCAAGATAACACCAATTTGATCCCTACATGAACACTTCTAATTAGGTTGTATTCCACTTTTTTGTTAATGCTAGACTTCTGTGATGTGGGACTCTGTAGTTTTATGCCTTGTTGGGCCAAATTTTCAGCATTTAGTGGATTGAAAACTAGAATAAACGAGGAATTTTTCAAACTTTTGGAGGGGATGCAGAAATGACACTTCCTGTAAATGGTAAAAAGATCAAATCAAGGCTTTAGCAAAAAAAAGAAAAAAGAAAGAAAATAATTGGTATAATTTGTTTAGTTTTCACTTTTGCAGTGCATTCTAAGCCTGGCGGGCCTCCATGCTTTACTGGCGCCCCCTCCAGGCTAAGAGTTGTTTATTTTTCACCGGAACGTAACCACTTCCTGTTTTACCAGTCTACACGCTAACAACTCCAGCAAATAAAGTGACAAGGCATGGATAAAAGAACAAAAAAATTTGGACACTTTAATTAGGATGAAAAAATTATTTTTAAATTAAAAAAACACAGTGGGATGCTGGATGACTGTCCCAGAGCCCCCACCACCAGACTTAACATGTTTTCTAGGGAAAATCTTGCTTTGTACCATATTGTGGTGTCAGATATATGCAGTATTAATCTTTACACGTCGAGACACAAGGCTTAGGTGCGAAGGACAATGCAAATATTGTCCATAGAGTATTGCGTCCTGTTTGTGAGCTGCTACCAGGTGTATCTGTCAGGGATTTGCCACTCAAAGCTGATGTGCTTGCGTCTCTCCAGACGCTGCTGGTAAACGATATCTTTCCCACAGTCTACGGTTCATCGTGACATTTCATCTCGAGGCTGACTGTGCCTTTGGGCTCTCCTTTCTTTGTGTGTGTTTGTGTGCGCGGCAAAAGCACGTGTCCAGCAATGCGGGGTTGCATTCAGCTGAGGGGAAATGTCAGAGCCCATCTGCGAAAGAACGATATCAGCTGCAGCTGGCGGACAATACACACCTACACACAGGCACATATGTGGGCTTGCATGCTGCAGAGAAGAAAAAGAAAGCCCCAAGCAATGGCATGTCCCACAACCTGGCAGTTATGCACCACAGTGGCACCAAGCATAAATAGTACGCAGGGAAAGAAGGCTGTAGCTGGAAGCAGCAGTGAGACAGCTGGACTACAGACAACTGAGGACAAGGGAATGGAGAAAGGTCTTACTGATGTTAGGTAACGGAAAAGGTATGAGCTGAAGTGTTTTAGGAATATAGATTTTAATCTGTGAACTCTATGAAATAACAGTCATTTCATAGATGTAGCTTAGACAAATGGAATAAAAATTGACAGGTGATGTGGCTTGATTTTTTTTTTAGGAGTCGGTGCAGTCAGTGAACAGAAACTGCTTTTGTGTCTGAAGCAGTTTGCAATTGTTCACATCAATCCTAACTGAAAACTCCATTCCAATTAGGATTGATACTGTATTCCATTAAAGCTGCAGTATGTGACCTTTATAAACATAATTTTTTTTTTTTAAATCACTGTCTTTTTATTGAGGTTTTTCTTTTCATACATACAGTTTGTGAATACAAAGAAGTGTTTATCCGTCACAGACATAAAATAATATACAGAAAATTAATCCCTACAAAGTAATCCCATTTAACCCACTCAGGTCGCAGCCCAGTAGGTCCATGCACTGCATTCTTATCCCGACCGAAATGGAACACATTTTAATAAAATTAATAAAAGTAATCTGGAACATCATTGGATGTTTTGAAATGAGTCAAGAAAGGGCCCCCATGTTTCTTCAAATTTACCAGTTGAGTGTTGAAGAGAGCATCTAATTCTTTCCAGTTTCAAACATGACATAAGGTCACATAACCACTGCTTGAGTTGGAGGAGCAGAACCTTCCACCTGGTCAGAACCGTGCGCCTCGCTAACAGTGAGCAAAATGCCAAAGCCTGTCGTTTAGAGGCTGGTAAAGGCAACCCCCCACCACTGAAACCAAAAAGAGCCAAGAGAGGACCAGGTGTTACTGCCGGCCAAACCGGACATCGTACGGAAAACATCGGATATATTTTTAAGAAATTGAATATCTCTTTTCAGTGTTTGCTGATGATGTGCAGATATACAACAGATTGCTTAACAGCAGTTAGCCAATGGATGAATCAAAACTTTCTTCACTTGAATTAAAATAAAACTCAAGTTGTTCTGTTTGGACAAAAGAGTCTTTATTACTAAACCTGGTACAATTCTTGGCTCCATTTGTTATTCTTCTGTTAGAAATATCTCTGTCTTAAATCGGATCAGCAGATGAGCTCTGTGGCTTTTTTCATCTTCTAGCAAAGGTTAAATCCAGCCTTCATCACTACACGTTTAGACTCATTATATAAAAATATGGACCAATCTTCTCTACAGCATCTAAAACGATTCAAAATGCCGCAGCGAGACTTTTAACTGGAACCAGGAAACCAGAGCGCATAACTCCAGTATCGGCTTCTCTGCCACTTTCTTATCGGATTGATTTTAAAATCCTTTTATTGGTTTTTAAAGCTTTACATGGCCGAGCTCCAGCTTCGAATAATAAACTGCTGTTAAACATCCCAGAACCATTGGCTGTCATGTGTGGAGCGACTCGCCCTCCGTCACATCAAGTCTCTCCTGAAAACTCAGTTTTATTCTTTAGCTTTTCCATGAGGCCTGACATGGTAATTTACTGTTTTAATTTGTGTTTTATCTGCAGGTTTATGAATACTGTACAGCTCTTTGGTGCAGCTGATATTTGTTTTTAAGATCAAAAAGTTAATTGTACATGACACTTCATAATTTTTGGTTTGTAATTTATGAAAAACAAATATTGTAAAACTAATTTTAGATGAGTTTCTAATGTTTTTGCTTACAATATTTTACATCAATCTGCTTAACTGTATCTGATGCTAAGCTAAGCTTGTTTTTACGGTATTATGCTAAGCTAGGCTAACAGTTTCCCCAGGGTTTATACAGGAATCCCAGAGTTGAATTTACTACTTTTTGGTAAATTTTTTACTACATCTACAATATCTTTACTACCAACACAAAATCGAGCCGATTTCCTTCATTTTGGGAGATCGGTCGATATTTAGGAGAAGCCAATCTCATCCTCTGATCTTTTCTACCTCAGTCTAAAAATCAGTCCTTGTCCTTTTCTGCTCTGCAGTGAGAGGTTTGACCGATAGACCGGCCACCAGGTCAGGTCTGCAAGCTTGTAGTTATCAATAGAGACCCCACTGTTACCAACTCAGAGACTTTCTTCCTATATTTAGCGACATTTTAATAAAATAAATGGCACTAGCTAAAATCGAAATCAGCAGGTCAAACTTTCTATAGATTGATAATCTATGATTTGTGAGAAAGAAGCAATCGGTTCACTGACCCATGTAAGGTCATGTAAAACTTTATCCCACTTACTTGAAGGTCTAACTGTGACTTTAAC
>CAEGAG010184538.1:0-34957 GCA_903067065.1 Brachyrhaphis terrabensis
TAGAACATCACCTTAGACGTCCAGAACTGAATCCAATTGAGAATCTGTGGCAAGAGTTGAACACCATCATCTACATATGCTCACCATCCAATCTGACTGATCTTGAGTTATTTTGCAAATATGAATAAGCAAAAATGTCAGTCTGTAGATGTGTAAAGTTAGTGGAGACATTTAAACTCTTGCACAAAACCATGATTCTAAAAGAACAACTACAAATGCAAGCCACACTTTTCAGGTAAATCATTTCTTCCCACTTCATAATTATGAGCTATTTGTTGGTCTATCATCTAAAACCCCCATTAAAATACACTGAAATTTAAATTTGTGGTCATTTTCCAAGAATAAAAGAATTATTTGGACAGAAGTCGAGTGCAGATAACTGGAATGGTGGAATTTACCTGAATTTATGGCGGCTGTTCTTACTTTTACAGCTTTGACGGGTTAATGGTGCATTCGGCTCATTATTAGCTTCATGGTATCTTAGTTACTGATTGTACTCCTTTGAACTGAAAGTTACAAGAAATCCCTCCGGCTGGCTAAGCGGTTAATGACTGGAAGTGAAATTTGATGAGGTTGTAGTTGGTTTGAAACAGGTTGGTTGGATAAGCTTGGTAAGTTTATAATTGGAAGCTCTGGGCTGTCTGTCAGATGTTTGGGCAGTTTCTCATTGACCAGCTGCTTGGTTTAATGGCTGCAGGACTCAACAGCTGGTTATGGTGCTGGAGTTACTCAGAGAAGTGATTAGTGACAGAGTGGAAGGTCATGATTCTTGGTATGTAGGTCTAGACATGTGGACACTGAAAATTACAGATGCAGTGTATGCATCTGTAATTTGGAAAACCCTCCAAAAATATATACCTTAAACTGCAAGCAAATAACATGTTTCTGACACATTTAAAAGATGGATAACCCACATTTAGAGTTCAAATAGATTAGATTTATTGCAATTTAGGACAAAACATGTTGATTAAATTTGAACAATATATAAAAAAACAAGAATTTGTTTTTAACATTAAGAGTTACTGTTTCAAATTCAAATTTCAACTAATATAACTGGGTTTAGGGGTATTTTGTAGGATATTAGTGATGCAGATATTTTTGGCTCTTAATTCTGTAGGAACTGGTTTTCCTGCAACTTCCTGGTAAAATGCATTGCTCTGTCTGTGATTGGCTAAAAGATGAAGGTCAGTCTTGGCTGGTGTGTCTCCAAACACTGTGTGAACTGTGTCTTTTAAATAGAAACAGATACTTACTACTCTATTTTTTGTTCTTATCCTTCAAGCTGTTTTCTCCAATCCAGCAAAAATTGTAAACATTTTCACACAGAATACAACTTTTTAGGTTGAATGGCTCATGTGACCTTTTTCTTTCTCCTCTGTGATCTTTTTTTTATTTTCATCTGATTATTCAGTGAAGACCTGACTAATCTGCTTCCACACTTTCTCACTAATTCATTTTTCACTTCTAGTTAATATATATTTTCTTCTCTGCTTTAAATTTTCTTGCTCAACTTCTTGTTAAATGTCTTCTTCTTCTCCTGTTTTACAGAAATTATTTTAATGATAATTTGATGATTAAATACGTTGGTGATCCTCTGTCGTAATTTATTTAAAATATGTAGTTCTGAGAAACACACAGAATCTGACCTTTGACATCCTAATTCATGCACCCAGAGAAAAATTTTACTCTGAACACAACTAGAGATATGTCTGCATGTGACATTGTATTGAATAAAATATTTTAACTGCGTAGATTGTGCTTTTGAGAGTATCCAAATGTAATAATGCAGATTTAAGAATGTTTTAAAGCTTTTTAAAAATTAAAAGCAAGTGAATAAATGTCAAAAGCAATTATTATTAAGCTAATTGTGTTTTTTGTACTTAGAAAATACTGCCCCATATAATAAAATTCTTACAGATTTTCCACATTTGAAAAGGCAAACAAAAGTTTTTCAGAAAATAAAATTGAAGAGTCAGTTTCCTTAAAAAGGTAATAAAATTAAGTACTATTAATTTTGAGACAGTTTTGTGGTTTACATTTTTTTAAGATTATGGTTGAGGGCTTTCAAAACCTCATGATGACTCAAGTTAATTATTGCATCGTTCCTAAACTAAAACGCTATTTAGACTCTGTCATATATTCACTCAGCTGTCCTCCCTTTCTGAGGAATGTGAGATGCAGCGAGGCAGCTAATGAAGAACGACAGGTCAGGCTGTAAGCTGATAAGTGCATATGTTTGTAGATGAAAGAGAAACTGTATATATAAATCTGTGCAGATGTTTGCGTGAGTTAGGGAGAGTGTATCCGTTTGCTGTCGGAAGACTTCAGATCTAATGGCAACGATCACATGATATGTGTGAGAACATGAGGGTCTTCTGTCTGAATATGGCCTGCACCGCATCATCATGCCAGCAGTAATGTGTCAGGAGAGTGTGCACAAAATGTATTGTGAATCAGTTTAATGAGAGCATGAGAGAGCTATTATTTGCTGATGTTTATTTATCATGATAGCAACAGTGTTATTATGAAACAAGCGTCATCTGATCTGTCCAGCAAGCATTTTGAAATGGAAATTCATCTGTGAGGCTGCTGTGCAGGCAACTTACTGAGTCACAAAGAGGAAGCAGTTTTAACATGCAAAATAAAAGGGAATAAGTGATAGCACTTAAACAGTCATAAAGAAAGCAGAAACCTTATTTTGGAGATCAGTTTTATGAGATGACTTTGAAGGAGCTTGGATCATTACAGAAACAGATTGTAAGAAACAAGACCCCAGCGATGACCACAAGCGTTTTCAGAAAGCTTTCAGAGAGATTGTCACACATTCACACGCAGACTTAATTAGAACAAATTGGCACCTCAGTGGCACCCAATGCTAAGAAGATGATAGCTTTCAGCATTTATTTTCAGCACTGAAGAGACACCACATTTGAATGAAGCTTCAGCGATAAAATCTCAGGAGTGACTTTGTGTTTGTTTCTATTTTGGATTGTTTTCATGTGTATTCTTAAAGGAATTTTGAATACAACCACAAATAATAATGCTGATTTTATTTTGTCAATCTTAAAAATTTCCTTAATATCAGCTCCTTTCCACCACAGCTCTTTGTTACTGTGGAAATTATTCTTGCATTTTCATAACAAATGAGACTCAGTAATTTGCCAAGTTTGATATTAGCAACTTGGTTAATATTTTTGCTAATGTCAAAAAAACACAATTTTGCATTTGTGGTGTTTTTCATTAAATAAGAAACCCAATAAAATTCAAACATGAATAAGCTTATTTATGCAATAAGTTATGAAAAAGAAAAAGGGCCTTCGTTCTCCTACCACTTCCTGTCATCTTCTTTGTCTTTTCTGCCAGTAGTAACATCCGGTTCTTGATCACGTGACTTGTGTGATGCAAAAAAAGTGTTAGTTTAGTCTTATTTCAAGTGTACTAAGATATTTGTACTACTAGAAGTTAGACAAAAAAGACAATCCCAGAAAACCAACCCTATTTTAAAATTAAGCTCTCAACAACAACAGTTGTTGAATACCACCAGCCCACAATTACACAAAAATGACCTCAAAAATGTGGTTTCTCTGCAACTTGATCTCTCTCGAAATTTTACACAAGATTGTTGAGCCTATATGTTGAATTTTAGGCATGTGTGGATTATGAATATCCACAATAAATTACATATGTGAACATAATTCTTGTTTTGTAAAAATCATCAGTAAACTATCAGCTCCCAGCAAAAAAGAAAATGTCAAATAAAGCACTAAAGACTCAAAATGAGTACATATCTAACCAAGAAGATAATTCCAGCTTCGTTTCTTTTTTCATCCCTCTGAAACAAAATCATTAATGAATCCCATAAACAATACAACTATATAATAAACATTACATTATAAATCCAGCTCCAAAAGCCTGATCAAAACCAGAGAGTTCTGCTGTTGCCCTCTAGGTGCTGCAGTGAGCTGTAGATCTATTTTTAGCTCAGCCTCAGCTGGAGGACAGGGTATTTATAGCCGTGAATCTGTTCACTGCTGGGCTGTTGAGGTTCAGCCTCACACACAAACATACACACTACAGGATGTGCATCCTCCCACACACACTGCAAGGCACACTTTCCAGGACCAGGACTAATTCATTAATACACTCAAACACGCAGTCATTTAAAGGCTATCAAGTGCCTGGAGGGGCTTACTGCTGATGTAAGCATTAATGGGCATGACACACATCTTCACACTGAGTTTTAAGTGCTATTGCACATGCAGTATGTCTAGCAAGAATGCTAGCAAATAAAATATAAAGGATGGCTGTTCAGAAATGTAAATGGACCAATAAAATAGCCATGCATGCAGGAGGCTTCAAAACACTTGTGCTAGCAGCATCCATACAGAAAGAGAGGCAGCTCTTGTTCTCTAAGTGCGTCCTTAAAAGCCACAGAACCAGCTCTTCAGCTCACACTCGAGCGGCTGCTGAAGCCTGTTAATGCTCTCTATGGAGGTGGTTGGTACACACATTCGTCTGCCCGGATTCCACTGGAAGCTCTGGCCTTACAGACAAAACAGCCAAATACAACTGGAGCTCCTGTACAAGATGTGTTTTATAGTGTTAATACGAGTAGAAAATCCCAAACTGGCAAAATCATAAGTAGAGTTTGGAAAAACCTCAAACTAAGCGGTGAAAACAGCTGCAATATTCATCCATCCATCGTCTATACACACTTTGCATTTGCCAAGAGGCTGTAATCACCTTCTACCATCATCTTTTACCAGGTTCTGGTTTATTTCTTTTGTGAAATACATCTTAAAGGTGTCCAGCCCTCGTTGGCTTATAAGACACACAAATACGTTCAAAGATGCAGACAGAGACCAACATCAGCATCCTTCAAACACAAAGCGTCCTCTTTCGAAGGTGCCAAGCTTTTGAAACATACTGAGCTAACTGAAACACATTACACTTAAATAAGTGCTGTAGTTTGTCTTCATCACATTTAGAAATACATTTCAGTCATGCCATTCACCAATTGAAACCTTAAAGAAATTAACAACACAGATTTATGTTTTTCAAGCTTTTGTTTCTGTTAATTCTGATTATTTTTGGCTTGCAGGTAATGACTTTATTCTGACAAGCAAGTTTAATTCGACCACATTGACTTCAATATTTTAGCTACAAACTAATTGTATCCTGAAAAAGAAATGTCTGAAATCCAATAATTTCTTTTCTATTTTAGGTGTAATTACTGTCATATTTTTCTTTCTTGCTCAGCAGAAGCACATCCTTGTAGAATCTAAAAACATGATGAATAAATATTGCCGCTTTGCTCCCTAAAAACAGTGACACTTTGACACCAACACTAAATCAGGCTGGATGTTCTGCTGTGGATTAACCAGATACAGGAGACTAATCATCAGTTTCAGCTCCAAGTCACACTTACACACTTGGTATAAAAGCAAACTCATGAAATTCACTTCTAAGCTTCTAAGTTGTTGATGAAAAAGCAAAAAAAAAGAAGAAGAAAATTACACTTTATGATTGATTTTTCAGTTTATCGTTATCATAGAACACATTAAGGAATCATCTTTACTTCAGGAAAGCATTTTTTGTGATCAACCACAAATGAATTATGTTGGTAAACTTAATTACCAACATGACCAATGAGGTTGCTGCATCTCATTGGTCATGTCAGGAAGTATCAGCAGTGTGATCTTCTTGAATTAAGCTTTGATTTTTCTCAGTTTTGTAAAAAGAAAAAATGTAACAATACCTGCAGTTTGTTTCCTGCATATGTACTTTGACTTCCATATTCATATGTCGCCTTTCTGTTGGTGTGATCACTTCGTTAATTAACAGATGTCGATATCCAAACTAATCCACATAACACAATCAAAACAAAATTAGTCCACAAATGAAGTTGGACTCATTTATTTATTCATAATAAGACTCCACTGCTAAAGAAAAAGCATACTGGAGCTGTGATTTTTCTTCTGCTTAACGTTTGCTGAAGATTTAGAAAAGCCAGTGAAATACTGTGAGAATATTGTCTGGTAAGATGAGGTTGAAGTTGAACTAATGGATGTCTTTGGGCAAAAATGGTTCTGCACATCACCCCAAAAAATACCTAGCCAAAAGTAAAGTTTGCAGATAAGCGCATCGTGCTGTGGGCTATCTAACAACATACAATAGACTTCATATTCTTGAAAGAAGGATTAGAAAATCTTCAGGACAGTATGAAATAAGACAGAAAAGTGGATGAACATACTAAATAAGAAGCAAATTGTCAATGCTGCGGGACTCCTTAGTCCATCTTGGAGATAAAGTTTTATGAATCCAGAAAAATGCAAACATAATAATACAAGTATACCACAATATTTTCAATAAAGTTCAGAAGATGTAGAGACAGCTGCTGTGCAAACAGTCTTACCAGTGAGGGCAAAAGACCTCCTCACCTTGCAGACTCAGAAACTGTGTTTACTCTGAAAACATTTCCAGTCAGTAATAAACTGTCACAACTGGTTTCCAACAAAAATTAAAAATATTAAGAGAAGGACTGCAGGATTTGGTGTCTATCAGAAATGTGTGGAGACAGATTACCATGTAACCCAAAACAACTCAAAGACAAATCAGGTGTTACTTCATTTTGGTTTCCGTTTGTATCGCCTCAGTAATGTTTCTGATTTCGCGCTCATGTGAAATGACGTAAGCAGACAAAACAGGTTTCAGCGCCGTTTTATTGAAGCCTCGAAACCAGATCACAGCTGCCCTGACACAGTGCTGCTGCACTGCAGAGACTCCCATCTGCTGTGCGTGAGTGAATGAGCTCAACAGCATAACACTGGCAACACTTCCAAGGACTTCATGCTTCAGAATGGCCCTGCAGCATCCAATAAGTTAAAATCACAACAGGGTTTAACATAATTACATTATAATAAATTACAAAGAGCACTGCAGTACAAATTAGAAAACAACATTATCAGCAGGTTAATTTGTTACATTAATAGTAAAAACAAAAATTACAGAATCTGGGTCATTATAGAGCTCAGGTCATGTCAGGATAAATACTGACAATGGTAATGATGTTGGTATTAACAGCAAACAAACCTATATAACACAGTAACACGGTGTACTCAAAAAGATTAGGCACAAACAGTATCACACACTCCCTCTAGTGGTGGAAGTATGGAAAAACAACAGCCGTTTCAGGTCAAAAATCTCTTTAACTCTGGTATTATCTAATCCAGTTATTGGCAAGTCGTTTCAGATATCAGCAGTAAGTAAGTTTAGGTTGCACAATGTACATGCAAATACTCAGGTTTATAAGAAATAAGACACAAAATATAATCTAAATTAAACACAACTTTTTTGTCATCTGCATGATTTACTCAAATGTATATAGTTTGAAGTCATTTTCTTAATAATTATCCTTCCTGTTATGATGGCCTTTGATGAGTTAAAAGCAGCCAACATTTTCAGGGGTTGAGGGATTTCCGTGTTCTTCTTGCTAACCTTAGGGACATTTGCTACAGTGGCATTTAGCAGAATACCATTGCAGCATGCCTTTCCTGAGCCTCCTGCTGCTCTGCTCCAATCTGACATTCAAACTGATGGAGAGAGATGAGATCCAGCTGAGCAGCTCGGACTCCGCCGAGGCTCCCTCTGCTACACAGCAGCAAATGCGACTTGTCAGGAGATTTTTAGGAACACAAAGTCTGGTTACCATGTTGGCTACTGAAGGCCTTTCTGAAAGAAAGAAACTGTTCCAGTTTAAAGGATTATCGCTGCTTTAATGTCTTTTAACCTACATGGTGGCAAAATCCACAAGCCTAACGGTTTCTAAATTTTGAATAATCAATCCACTCAGCAGCTAATTATTTATTCACAATATCAGTACAAGTATATATTCATATTTAAATTAAAAAAGCTACATCTATCTATATTGTTTTTACTATTTATATAGAAAATAAAGGTGAATATTATTGTAAAATCTTTCTTTAGTTATTATAAATTCTTTCATTTTGAGAGATTGTAAGAATCTGCTGGAATTAAATCTTCTTTGGCCTCAAAATCTGACATACTATATCAAACTTAATCCTGCAATGTCTCAACAACTTGAAAAAAACACTACAGACACATGATCTACTCTGATTAAACTGTATCCATAGCAACAACCATTATCAGGTGTGTTTGAACACAGAAGTAGGTCACCTCTGTCCTGCCTGGACTGTTTCATATCTATTACATAAACCTTGTTAAGTCAAATCTGTCCAAAAAATGACGATCTTTGCTGTAACGGGGGCTGAGGGAGTTTAAACAAAGATAACAAATCACCTCCTGAAACTTTTCCTGAGAATAAATCTCGTTTTCAGCGCCCTTCAACTCAGCCGCTGAGATATTTTGCATATACATCCCATTACAAGGTGTGAGATGATGAGAACGTTGTGTACCTGCCAGTCTCAATACAATGCTGCCACTGCTTCCAGGTGAGGAGGAGGGAGAGATTCCCACACACAATCACCTGTCAACACACTTTCACATTAGAGAGGACGCACACACCAACTGTTTGCTCTCAATGTCTTGCTGTTGTAGTTCCCTCACTGACACAGAGAGCCTCTAATGAGAACATGCTGTCTATCTTTTTCAATTGCTATGCTCTTTTTTCCCGCTGAGGATCATGGGAAATGAGTCAAGGTTAGTCTTAATATTCTTTCTTTTTCTTCAGATCAGAAGAGCTGTCCAAACCGTCCTCTGGCACTAATAAAAACCACCAGAATTTACCAGAGTTCAAGATTGTACTTCATGCTACATTCACAGTAAGCCTCTACTCCTTTTTAGTGCCCATGAGCAAGGCATCAGAAACCAGTTAGCTAAGGAGCAGCAGCTTCCTTCATTTTTATCCAGTGTCATATCTGAAAACTTGAGAATCATAACATAAACAAAAAAAAAATCCACATTGAGGCATAACAAAAATCAAGATTTTCTATTGCACAAATTCTGGCTACTTGAGCCTGGACCTTTCTAGATTTTTCACTGTCAAATGGCAAACTGTGAGGTTTAGCTATAGTGTATGAGATTTTGTGGAATGGCAATTTCTTAAAAAAAAATAACAATAAAAAGAAAATATTTTATACATATTAAAACAAAACAGAAAAAAGCTTAAATAATCAAAATAATGTAACCTGCAAGTTCAACAATCTGATGCACTTCTGTTGGTGACAAAAAGACATAAAGTTATGTCTAACTTGTTTGAATTTGTTTTTGATACTGCCTGTAGTTAACTTTAAATGTATCCACTTACCCAGACAAAGGCCAAAAAAGCCATAAAACCTTCAATTTAAATGTAATTTTCTCCTGATTTTGAAGAAAATTGTTTGCTTTATGGAAGGCTGTGAGGAAGCACCTAAGTGGACATTCATTTAAACTAGATGTAGTTTAAAATCCTGTGTGACACAAAATAAATCTACTTAAAGTGTTTTTGAGGATGCAGATGCAGGTTTATGACAAAATGTTGTAGTATTTACAGAACATGTTGTTTCCTAGTGGAGTGGAGGGGCCAGTGACCCTGTGCCAACAGGCATCCTGGTGAGGTAATTGGAGGGCACGTAGCCTCTCTGACCTCTGGCCTCCACCAGGCTCCACTCGGAGTTCCCTCGTTTGTCCTGCGACTCCAGGACCCGGACGGGTTCACCGGCACGGATCGATACTTCATGGTTTCCCCTTGCCGTGAAGTCATAGGCAGCGACCACCTTAAAAAGAAAGTGAAATACATCTGTTTTCCAAGAAGAGATGAGAAAATGTTCAATGTAACATGACTGTGTCACACAAAATTTAAAGGTGACCTTTTATGCTTCCTTGCTCAAACATGTTAATTACATTTTTAAACAAAATCATTCTTAGATTAGATTTGACTCTGCTCAGTTGTGTCTGTTGAGCTCAAAACAAGCTTTTTTAGGGCCTCTTGTCACTTTAAATCCATGTAGGCTGCTGCTGTCAATGCCCCCACCTACACATTTACACTTGCACATGAAAACAGCTGCACAACAAACAAGAATGCAGCAAGTGGTTTGTGGACGGTAAGTCAACAACAAAACACTTGTGGTAGAAGACATATGTCTTGCTTATTAAATTATTCTGTAACTTTTAATTACAAATCTCTGACTCTTCTTGGGTAGAGACATGTTGTGTCACAGATCCCTTTATCTTAGTCATTTTTTAAATTAATAAAGACAAGATAGCATTACTTGAAAAGTAAGGATGATACATCCTAATGCTGATACATCAGGAGTTGGCTACAAGAAAATTGCTACTGGTCAATATTGACAGTTGGAGCAATAAGCTGGAACTGAACATGGACCATAGTTCACTGTGTTACTAGGAAGCTCATTGTTAGAAAACAGAAACAGGTCACAGTCTCCATAAGTACCATTTGAAGTGATCTACATTCAAAATGTAGGCTGTGCTAGAAGAAAAGCTGTTATCATGACATATAAAAACATGTGGAGTTTGCAAAACACACTGCAAGTGTGTGCATTGTTCAAATGAAACGACAACTGTGTTTGTTGGCAATATACTTTCCAGGTGGTCAGGCATAAAACAAATGATGGCAATGTGAAATGCACACAAAGCACGCTGTTCAGAATGGTGGACAATCTGTTATGCTTAAATAAGCAGGGGAGCCAGTAAGTGTGGAGGATGCTGTATATGTGAAAGAGATTTGAGTTTTTTAAACTGTGGAGCAAAATTTCCTGTATTTTTACACCTGTAAAAAGGTCAACTGGAATAGTTCCCTGTAGACAAAGTATAGTGAGAACTGGATGGCTTGTACAGAACAGGGATATACAATAAATCAATAACAATATGTATAATGACATGATCAATCTCAACAGATAATACATCTGACAGAATATTCAATAATTTTACTTAACTTCATTGCAGAACTGCACAGTAGTTTGGGGGATTTAGGCAGAGGAAAGACTTCAGCTGCTCAACCTCTCTGAGCAAGGTTGGTGGAATCAACTAACTTACTCACTCTTTGGTTCCCTAGCAACTCACTCACTCTTTGGTTCCCTAGCAACAATCGGCTGAGTAACTGGTAGCAGTTTCAGGTTTCACTACCATGCCTGGAAACTGCTTAAAATAAAAAAACAACACAATGGAGTGAAAACTGTGGATAAAATATGAAAATTCACAGTATTTCACATATTTAAAATAAAAACTAATCAATAATTATTGATATTGACTGGCATGAAATGCTTATACTGTGATACGTTTTTCACTCCAGCCCTAGTACAGAAATACTTTTTACTGCTTTTCAAGCGTCTTTTTTATGTTTTCACAATTTTGTACTAAGCAGTTCTTGACTAATTCATTTAAAACACACCTTTTCAAGCAGCTGAAAAAAAAAACAGGAAGTAAGAGAGAAACTGCACACTTTCTACAATTTGTCATTGTGATATTCTCTGGAAAGGTTAAGCCCACTAGTTATGTCTTGACAAATCCCAGCTCATCACCCCACGCTCACACATCCACAGACCGAAGGCTTTCTAATGAGCCTCGTGTTGGTATGACAGAGCGCCCCACCAGCACTAATAGCAGAGTTTAGGTGGCTGCTCGATGTCATTAACAAACCCTTCCCCGCAGCTCACCTCTGGGCTACAACATCCGTTCTGTCCCGACAGTCCACACCAATTACCATTTAATTAGAATTTTGCCAGGCAGCAAAAGGAAGTAGAAAAAAATGTGAAGGTACCATGTCTATGAGCTGAAAAGATATTCACATTGAAGAGAGAGAGACAGATATTTTCTGCAGCTGAATTTCAGTACAAGAGAAAAAGTCAAGAGGATGATGGAAGGGCTAACATATGCGCAAGGTAGTAACAAACTTGTCTTGATTAGAAATGCCAAACATGTTGCTGCTTTTGAGTCATCTTTGATGTATTGCAACAGTTTGAGATTTCTGAAAGAAATTTGCAAATCCATCCATCCATTTTCTAACACCCTTGTCCCTAGTGGAGTCGGGAGGTGCTGGTGCCTATCTCCAGCTAACGTTCCGGGCGAGAGGCGGGGTACACTCTGGACAGGTCATCAGTCTGTTGCAGGGCAACACAGAGACAGACAGGACAAACAACCATGCACACACACACTCACACACATCTAGGGAGAATTTAGAGAAACCAATTAACCTAACAGTCATGTTTTTGGACTGTGGGAGGAAGCCGGAGTACCCAGAGAGAACCACGCATACACACGGAGAACATGCAAACTCCATGTAGAAAGACCCTGGGCCAGGAATTGAACCCAGGACCTTCTTGCTGCAAGGCAACAGTGCTACCAACTGCTCCACTGTGCAGCCCAATTTGTAAATATAATAATTAATTGCCGTGAAGAAGTTAAGATTTGGTAATAGATCCATAACTTGATGCAAGTTTATAAGACGGTTAAGCTAAGCTTCTAATTTTCAAGACAGATTTCTTTAATAAAAGATCAAACAACACATTAGAACAAATATTTGAATTTTCTGAGAATTATCTATCCAGACTACTGCTGTGAATGTGTTTTAAACAGCTTCTGATCTTAATCTTTCCCACTAATGCTGGCTGATGCATATTTCACACATACAGTAATAAGCATCAAACTGGATGCACTTTGTCAACATCTAAAGGTAGATTATTACAATTATGTCAATTTGCATTCTAAATACCTATTATTTCAGCTATTTAAATATTCAACTTGGCAGCAAAACATTTTTTTTGGTTTAAATCAGGCAGTAGACTCCAGATTATTTGAGAGGAAGAAGAGTAGGGAGACAGATCAGCTCCCAGGGATGGTCAGAGAAGTTTCAGGATATTTTTTGTTGAGTAAAAATCCTCGATGTTGCCTTAAGCTAAACTGATAGTGTTTACAGTTTGCAACATTTTACATCCTGAAAAGTTTGTCTTGAATGGACCCTGCTCTGAGTTGCTGAAATTTCTCCAGTATTTTCAAACTCAAGATTCTTCTGATTTCCATTTATTGCAAATAAGATGCTGGATGCTTATTGAATTTTCTTCCAACTCCACTTTGAAACAAACTTTTGACACAAATAACATATTAGAACTGTCTAACGGGAGGCTGGAAATAAAGATGTTTCTCTTCTCTAACAAATTAAGCTTCAGTGAACGTCGGTATTGTAGATACACCTTGCTTTTCAGGACTAGCCTTTTTCCTCAGTTTCCATACGCCATAACATCACAATGCTGTGTGAAATTCTAAAGCTTGTGACCAGAAAGCAGTGTCTGGGTTTCTGTAGCATGGTCAGGGTGGAGGTGTGACGGTTGTGTGTTATGAGCAGATTCTGGTTTATGGAGGATGCAGGAAGGCAAAAACATCAACATACCGTAGGTCACTGGAGCAATTACTCATTTTTACCACCATGACATATCTCAGTCACATGTGTATAACTCCCCATGTCCACACACACACATACACACACACCAACAGGAGTCACTCATGTACACACTCCTATAAACCATCCCAAATGTAGTATCCTGACACTCCATTTCTCAGTCGCGCGGTCTCAAATGTAAATCAATCGGACAACATGCACACATGAGGAGAGAGGAGCTTTATCTCCGCCTGCAGCTCTGCGTCACATAAATTAACTGGCAACCGACTTGCAAGGTTAAACAGCTAATTATGGAAGCTTCCATTAATAACACACGTGCATTCAGACACCCAACCCTCTCTCTGCAATCACTGACTTAATATCACTGATCAACTCTTAACTTAGCAGCCCTCTCTTGTGAAAAAGTGACTCAATTCTGAAGTAAAATACTAATGATAATAACAAAATATACTTAAGTTGATCCTTATTAAGAAGGATTTAGAATGATCAGAGTGCACGTTTAATGACTGATGCTTTTATTGCAGAGAGCTATCACAAAAGAAAGCAGAAGATCTGAGAGGATCGTTCATTTTACAAAATTAACGAAACTTTCAAATTTTGGTGTCAGAAAATGTTAATCTCATAGACATGACCAGAGGTCTAAGCCGTAAATATCTGAACTATTTTCTTTTCATGAGCTTCAAAATTAATATAATATACATAATATAAGCAGTGTCATCCAGCAGTTAGCATCTGGCTGCTTTAAGATGATGTTAGATTTCAGTCTATGAAATCGTGTTTGAAAACCAAATCCTGAGCAAATAAACACTGAGCTAATGGTTCATCAAAACATGAATTTATGTATTTGCAATTTAAGCTAAACCTGTTTGTCTTTAGTAGTACATAGGCAGCAGTGGCAGGTAGAGTAACACACTTCCTTCACATTTCTCACATCTAAACAGAAAACATTTAGCTGTTTAGATGTGCAGCTAAATCTCCTGAAATATGCCTTTTAATGTAGTAGTTATGAACAACTGAACTATGTTATCCAAATAAAAAGCAAAGGAGCATCAGACACACAAAAACAGAAAAAAAAGCACTACAAATGAGATAAATGTGTGGAATCGGTCAAAAAAGTAAAATTGTGAATTACCTGGAATAAAGGCTGACTTGTGACGTGGATGAGTTTGGGATCTGGGATGCAGGAGTGTCTCCTGAACGCCATCATGTTTCCCTGCGTAGGAAGGAATGGCGAGGGGGGCGGGTCCTCTGCTGCTTGGTGATAGCGATTAAGCTTTGATGAAGGAACATAACCTCTCTTTGCTGAAAACACACAATTTAAAATTTCATAATATTAATAATTTTTTCTATAGAGTACCTAAAACATTTATTAAGGTCTAAAGACAGTCAGATTGAAATAATCAGTATTTGAGTTATTAACTTGTAATAGCCTTAATAACACATTTAAAAATATAAATTTTATTCAAAATTTAAGAAGCTGACATTCTCAAATTAACAAAAGATGGCCAAATTTAACTGTTTCTCTAGGTCTCTTGTTGGTGAATTAGATTTTATACAGGAAATGTATCCAACACAATCTTTTAATTGCTAATAATAAGAAAAAAACCTACATTATACCAGCCAAATCCATTTTAATGCAAGGCTCTTAATTGAAAAACATGTATTTTCATTTACTAAGTTAAATATTCAAAGTATTGTTTTGTGTAATAAAAGCACACCATTAGTGTAATGTGCAAAGTCAACCAATAGGTGGCAGCAGAATACTAAAATAAAAACTACAAAAAATCCCTTTAAAAATTGATCACAGCAAGAAACCACTTGCTGTGCTTCTTTCTCAATTACTTTTTTTCATCAGCTTAATTGGTTACATTTTCTCATTTCTAAACCAGTCTAGTTTAAAAGTTCCTGATAAAAATAGTTTTTACCTCCTGAATCAACCAGCCACCTCCGTTTGTCTCCGCGGGTGTCAAACTCGCTGATGAGGGCAACAAACTCCCCCTTGGTCAGGTTCAGGTCGAAGTCCCGGGTTCCCACCACCGTGTTTGTGACCTGGAAGATCTTACCGGAGCCGTGCTTATCTGTTAGCTGCTTCAGGCGCCGCTGACACGACGGGCTCAGAGGCTGAAAGAAAAGAAAAATACACACATGAATAAAAAATAAAGCAAAACATAAATTAGAAATTAAATGAATAGACAAATTGTTTCAGGCATTTTGAAAGATTTTAATACTACTGCATGTGGGTTTTACCTTTAACAGGGCAGTCTAAAAAAGTCTGAGGAGATTAGTGAATAATGATAAATGACCTAAAGCCATATGTATCATTGTTCTGACTGTCCTGTGACTCAAATTCTTTCAGTAAAACCTGTTGGACAACAAACATTTCTTTTTAAGGTATGCTTTGTAATTTTCAAACAAAACGTGACGTGTACATTCCACTCTCTTAAAAGGTATTTTTATGCAAGTTGTTTGACAAGTTTTAGTATAATGAACAAGTAGAACAGCAGGAATTACAACCAGCTGTGAATAAGGAAAAGTAAAGTATGTAATTACCACATATAAATGAGCAGTGATTTGGAGTTTTGAGCTTTATTTGGGGCCAGATATAAATCATCTGAAATTAAGGTTGTAGTTCCTTTTCCTATCCCTCCATTCCCAATTATGGTCAATGTATAAAGGGAATAACTTATGCTTGCTTGGTAGCAAAAATTAAGCATCTGTGAGGTTGTGGTCAAAGGTTTGCATACATTCATTTTGTAAAACAAGTTGCTCAGCTTGGAAAAACTTATTATAACTGGTTACAATAAGTTGGTAACTAGGCTTTCAGCTTGGAAAAACTACATGGCTGGACAATATGGCTAAAAAAACATCATCATATAAACATTTCAGATCAGATCAATACTGCCAAACTGGTGACTGTTGTTTTTATTTTTAAGCACTTATGATGCTCAGTGACAAAACCTTCAGCTGCTGCTGTCCAAGTTATTCAACAGGTTGTTGCTAGGTAACCAAAGAGTGAGTGAGTTGCTAGGTAACCAAAGAGCAAATGAGTACACCTAGCTTAGCTAGCCAGGAGATTGGCTAAAGTCTTTCCTCTGCCTACATCCCCCAGAATGCTGTGCGGTTCTAGATAGGAGTTCAATGAATATTCTATCATATGTATTATCTATTGATATGGATCACTTGTCTATTGTGATAAAGATATTGTTATGGATTTTTTTGCCAGTGATATTTATATAAGTGCAGTGAGGTTAAGCACGGCTCTGACCACATTTTATGTTTCACCTACATTGGATAAGTTATGTTGCTGAGCTGTATTAGCATAACTATATTAGTCACCAAAAAAACAAGATTTATTATTAATGAATAATAATGAAAACATTTTATTTCAACCTGGACAGCTGGAGAATTAAGGGTTTCTTGCACACTTTGGCATAAAATGTCCAAATTTCTCGCTCCTTCAAGCACAGCATTTTCTACCCACTCCTGGAATTCCTTTGGATGACAGGAACTGTGAGGAAGCTGCAGATAAGAACATCAGTGTGAATAAGTGTTAAAGTATCAAATATTTGCTTAGTTAACAGCATTATCATTAAGTATGGAAGCTGGTACCTGTAGTGCAAAGCCTTGAAAGAGCTGCTCCATGTCTGCAGCGAGGTCTCTGTGCAAGCAGCTGAACGTCCCCAACATTCTCCAGATCATCTGCAGAGCGAGGTCATTAAAGCGAGGAAGCTCATTGAGGAGCAATGTGTTGATTGTCCTGGAAGTGAGGAGGGAAGGGGAAGAAATGTGGCATTCAAAACTGGAAAATGGCAACAAAAAGGTTTTATTTAATACCATTCTGACAGTACAGCAGAAGAAAACAGACATTTTGTACTCAGACCTACGTTTTTGTGGATGATGAAGTATTTTTCTATAATGCTACATTTCAAGGAAAAAGGTGGACCCTTTCAAACCTAAAACATCATTCCAGTATAAGCAGAAGCATGTTGTTGTGTTGGTGTTTGCTGCAGAAGGAACTGGTGCACTTTACAAAATAAATAGGTCCATGAGCAAAGACCACTACACTGAAATATTGAAGTAACATCCAAAGAAATCACCAGAAAAAGATAAAGTTGGGGACAAAAATAGGTCTTGCAAATGAACAACAACCCCAAGCATAACATCACATTACTAACAGAGTGGCTCAAGCTCAAGGACAACAAAATCTGTTTTTAAGTGACTGTCGCAAAAATCTGATCTCAATTCAGTAGAAAATTTGTGAGAAAAGTTGAAATGTGTGTGAGAAAGTTGACAGGAAAAGAGCAACCTAAATCTAAAAACTGTGAGAATCTTGTAGAAGGATATCCAAATGCCATCCATTTTAAAAGGAAGATCAAGCAAACAGTAAGGAAATGCATGTGGATTTCTGTATGTAAAGAAACTTAAAGAAAACTTTCTCAATCTTTATTCTGGTATTTAGCAAATATAAATAATTCTTGTGATCCTAGCTTACTTAAAACAAAACGTTTTGCTTAATTTAAAGTGAAGCAGAAGCAAAATAAAGTAACTTTTTCCCCAATGTATGTAAATATCTGGTTTTAACTGTACGTAAAGACAAAATGACCAGCAAAACTGAGAAAAGTAGGATTTTTGACATGAAATATTCTAATGGTGATTTAGATGTTTTAGACTGAATCCATAATCTGCAGATTTCCTTTCCACATTGCAGCAAAAGGGCTTCTGGATGCCATATTTCTGGGAGAAAATGTATTCCTGCCTTTTTGTCATTATTTACAGTTTAGCTAAAACTGACTTAAGTTAGTTACAATATATACAACTATCAGCTGGTAAATTAACTCCATTTTTTTTTTGTCTTTCATTACTTGTATGCATTGGCCACAGCCTGTTCCTCGTAACTCAGTTTGGGTTTTCCCTCTATCACTTCATAGTCAAGCAGCTTGTGAAGTCTTTTTCTAATCAGGTTCTTCGGTCCCACCAGGAGGTCCCGCAGTTCACAGAGTGGCTTGTGAATCAGGGTCCTCATTCGTTTTTCCTGAAAAAATGGCAATAGTTAAAGTTGATGTCAAACACTTCTTATAACATGTAACAAATATTGAGAACTTTCAGAATGGATTGTTTATTTATCTGATTTTTTTTTTTTTTTTAATTGAGGAATATTTAGAATTTTTTTCTGTAATTACTCTAATTTCCTTGATATGACTTACAAACATTGGAAGGATCCACTGTCTGAGTGCAGTATGGATCTCCTTGTAGCAAACAGGGGCCTTTTCGCCATCCATGTCAAAGTCAAACTCTTCTGTCTTACATTCCAGGAACCTCTGCAGACCAACACGTAAACATTTAAATCTTAATTGGTTTATTCAATTATGTTTCTGTGGAAAAAAACATTAAAAGTTCAAGTAGTTGCTGAAGCAACAAGCTGTAAGGGAAGAAATAGAAAAACATCACTTTGAAAGTAATAATGGCCTTGTTATAAAATAATATTCCTGGTAAAATAAATCCAAGATAGAGAATGGTGAAAAAACAGAAAAACAAATAAGTAGGAAGGAAATGTTAAATAAGAAAGACATATGACCATAAGTAGAAAAAAAACTACTGGGAGAATAATTTTAGACTGTAAAACACTGGATTCTAGTGTTTGTCCTAAAATGAGCTCCTGGGTTTACTCAGTGTGACTCAAATGGCAGCAGAAAAATGTTTATTCATTTTCAATTTTTCCAGCCACAGCTACTGGACTGGAAAGTTCCAGTATGTGAGTCAGTTGGTCCAGTTTGAGCTTCAAAAATGAACATGTGATACTTCCTCACTTTTAACTGAAATTATTTTAGACCAATGGGAATCACCTCAATCTGCTTCTGTCACATTTGACAAATTGAAGGAGTGGAAAATAGTTAAAATAGTCAAAACAGTTATAAGGAAAATGTTCAAATAATTCTCAAATGGCAAGTCAGAAATTACACAAAGCAGCCTGGAGGAAGGTAACTAGATTATGTGTTAGGAATGTGATGACCCATCAATGTGACTATAAACAAAGAAACATGTGTTTTACATTCAGTTTCTGTCTGGCAGCTAGATTTGGTCAAGGGCAAACAACAGATAATAAGGGGTTATTATGCCCAGGATCCACTGCATGAAGGGCAAAGTGTATGTCTAATATATGTTAATCTCCATGCCTCCGTGTCACACATTATAATAATTAGCTTTATTCTTATAGAGGATATGTGATTAGAGCTGAAACGTAATTACACATTTCTACTATTATTTGTCGATGGTAGAATTACCTGTAGGTGGAAAAGGTAAGTTTCCACATTCTCGAGAAGCACCAGGATCCCATATTCCAGAATGTTAAAGAAACCTTCAAGGGTATCAAACTCTTCATCCACCAGCTGCAAAATAACACAAGAGGAGAAATACGGTAAAATGTGCATGAGTGCATGACGGCACATTAATATTTGTTTATTGTTCATGCAATTCAAGGGTGCACAACTTTTAGGACTGAAAGAGCCATTTTGTCCTCAGTCTTGCTAAATAAAACTTGTTTAGAAATGCAAATGCAACACGATCTTTGAAAAAAAAGACTGCTTATAATTTTTCGTAAATATCTGCGAAAGAAAATTTGTTTTCATGCTTAAATGAACCATAATTTAATTTCTGTTTTTATATTTTAAAGCACAAAAAGAAAGTTTTTGCAGCAATGCAAATAATGCAATCCAGGATGGATAAATTTTCTTCCATGGGATGTTGATATTCCTGAAAAATGCTATGAAAAAATCCTTATTTTATTTCCTGTAAAGTTTATTTTTATATATTTAGTGTCTGTGCAATCAAAGTCAACATTTTTGTTTGGGCACACAATTTTGCCCTATATAAAAATTATTACTGATTTTGAAAGCACACAAATTTCAAATCTAATGACCGAAAAGTAGATAAAAAAAAATAGTACTAGTTCCTTGTGGAAATTTACTGCAATTATTCATCAAATTATCTATCAAAAACCTAACAAATTGATCAAACCTGGTTTGAAGAGCCACTAGTGTCTCAAGAGCTACAGGTTTCAGACATGATGAGCAGTTATTAAATCCACCTGTGTGCAATTCCATGCATAGATATTAAAACATTAAAACAGGGCAGCAAAAGATAGCTGCTTTAGGTTTTAAAAAGAAAAAGTGTTCGAGCCAGTCCATCACTGTTGCAATGCAGATGCTGAACATATTGGGGTTACTATAGCAACTGTGATTTTGCAGATGGAACTGAAAGGCCAATACGGTTTGTGGTGTCTTTCCCTGATGTAACAAGAGCTTTTTACCGCATTTTGTCATAAAGTAACATCACAGGATCCATTTACTTATGTTAATGGTAAGTATTCAAAAAAATTACTTTGGATGCATAAATTTAACTGCTCAATATTGTGAGAAGTTGGCCTTAAATTATGCACTAAAAGGGGTCCAATATTGCTAAATCTGTGTTGAATTCCTATCCAGGAGTAGATTTGTAACTCTGGTGTGTAAACATATTTCCCAACATAAGTTTCCACCTACAGGGTGTGTTTCTACTGTGCTTGTGGAAACTTAAACTACTACATCCAAGGTGTGTTTCATGTTCTTTCCCTTTAAGGCTGCTCTGCAAAGTGTTACAAATAAATACAATCAACTAATGCTCTGATGTATTATGCTTTTTTTTGTCCAACCAAACCTCAGAAACTTTATTATTTTAGATTCTGTCATCTCATTCAAGTCCCACTCTGATGGATTAATCAGAAACGTCTTTTTCCAGGTGAGAAATATTTCAAAACTTTGAACTCTGTTGGTAAAAGCTGGATTGGAGATGATTATCCAGACTTTTATTTTATAATGTTGGCTCAATAACAGGTCAGTTCATACCTTTCTCTTGTGGATCATTAATGAATGAGGTGCAGCTAGAGATAAGGTGTGCGCTGGTAAAGATATTTTACTGCTTCAAGACCATTTGTTTTGAAACTACCCTCTCATGTGTTGCTTCATTCATCCTTGTGGGTTGGGCTGCTCTCTCTAATACCTGATGTGGTAATGAAAATCATCTTGGTTCCTACCTTTGGTGCCATTCCAGTCTCATGTTTGATGTACTGACTGAACCTTGCAGTCTTCTTTGCGATGCTGTGTGTGCTGAGCCGGTTGATCTTGTCCATAATGGTCAGGTTTTCAGTCTTCTTGTATTTATCGGCTATAAAGCATTAGAAACAATATCTCACAGCTTCTTTTATAAATGTTTAAAATTAAACTATATTAAGTCTTCACTCTTCTTTTTTCTAGAACATTACAAAAGTATCTAAAAGTACCTAGAACGTCTGCATTTTGCTGTGCAACAACTACAAATTTCAATGCATTTTATTGGGGTTTTATGTCATAGTCTAAAAAAAATCAGTGCATTATTATGAAGATGTAGTTATCATTTGTATTCAGCCCTCTTTACTCAAATACCCCTAAATAAAATCTAGATACCTGTCTTGTTTCTAGTGCAAATATTTTAGTGCACTTGAAATAAGACCAAACTGAACTTTAAGAGCTTGTTTTAAGTTAAAAATTCCTAAATATTGATGAAAAAGTATTCATATATGTCTTTATCCACTCTCACTGAGCTTGAGCTGTTTGGTAAAGAAGAATGAGTTAAAACCTCATAATTATGAGCTACTGTATGTTAGTCTTTCATATAAAATCCCAATAAAATACAGTAAACATGTGGTAGTGACAAAATACATTGCAATACTCTGTATGTGTAAGCAAAAACTGTCTTACCAACTTCTCTGAACCGTTTGTACTCATTGATATTACAGTTCAAGGCGATGGAGGTGTTAGCAGTCTGCTCCAGGAGGGCGTACGCTGGGTGAGAGGGGTCAGTGTGCTTCTGGATGGTCTGCAGAAGGAGAGGATAGCGCGCAATCCGCTGCACTGGCGTTACCAAGAAGAAACTCAGAGAGGTGGCATTGACTTCAGGTCTAGGGTGGAAAAAAAGGAAGATTATGTAACTTTAATGAAAAACAAGCTCTATTAAAGAGCAGCTTGCTATTTGAAACTCACGCTGCTGACTTTACGACTCTAATAATGTCACTCCAAAGTGCCTCGTTCTGTTTGTAGTCATTCTCCACTAATGAGACATGATTGTAGTTCCACAAGTATTCTTTGTATG
The DNA here is from genome assembly GCA_903067065.1 of Brachyrhaphis terrabensis. NCBI lineage: Eukaryota > Metazoa > Chordata > Actinopteri > Cyprinodontiformes > Poeciliidae > Brachyrhaphis > Brachyrhaphis terrabensis. The sequence goes on from CAEGAG010184538.1 coordinate 22,535, forward strand.
CTGCTTCGATTTCAGAGGAGAGGCTGAGGAATGAAGCACCTGCCAGGAAAAACAAAATGCATACTACTTAACATACAAGAATCACATAGAGGGTCCAGATACAGCTGAAGAATAAGGTAATTCAACTCTTACTAACTTTTTTTAATGGTTGAGAAAAAATACATCTCATGGGTATATGTCAATTATAGCACTCTATAATTACTGAAACTCCTCTGTATGTTCTGACCTTAGAAATGTTGTAAGAGAAGAGGTTGCATATTGATAAAAAAAGGATTGTACACATTAAATCACCAGCATACAGTAAATTGTGGAAGATATTTTAGATGACAAACAGAAATACATGAAAACTATCCCAGGTAGAACATATTTCAACTTTTCATCTTTCAAAGTTTTATACAGTAAATCTTTGGGCACCATGTTCTCACTGAAACTGCAGTTAGTCTAATACTTAGGAGAACAGTCTCACTGTAATATGAACATATTTCTCTTTGAATATTGCTTAATTGGGAACAATAAAGGTTTGGGTGACTTACAGAGATTTTCTAGAAATTCTGGGTTTTGAGGCTTGAGCTGGTTCTGCTCCAACTTCCTGAGGAGACGGCTCGACACATTCATCACCTCCTCTGTGTACAGAAACAGACTGTCCAGGTTTGGTGGAGGAGGCTTTGGAGAATATGAGATGAAAACAACTTTAAAAAACAAATAAAAACCTGATTAACTTTTCTATGCTGCAGCAATAGAAAAGTTTGCAAGATATGTTGCATATACATATCTTGGGTTAAATATGCTACTCTATTAAAGTCATAAATTATCCTCCTTATTATAGCATGGGCACAATGTATATGTTGCACTTTTTCTTTATGCCCTTTTAAAAAGCTGGCGAGCATTACATTTGCATAGTCATATATTTATAAAAAATAGAGTTATTGGCTGTAGATGTGACAAATAGAGTGTTTAGTTGTATCCTCATTTTTTTACCTTTTGACAGAAGCTCATAACAAAATTCACTTTCTAAAACAGATGGAAGTAAGGCAAGTAATTGTTCTTCCAAATGCGCAATTCTAGTTCTAAGTTTTGGTTCACTTGTGTCTACAGAAATCTACTTTGTCTACTTTGCTGGCCAGTTGTTATCAAGATGAACGTGACAAGTGTAGAGTACCGTGAACAACAGCCACACTTCATTACACTTAATTCAGATTGTATTACTGCACAGCCTAAATCTGGTGATGTCACGCATGTTTTCAACTGAACGCATAACGTTGTTCCATGGTTAATTAAGTCATTTTAATAAAAAAAAAATAGATAGATAGGAATTGATAGCAGAAGCTGAAAAAACATGTTGTCCCTCTCCATTTCAGTCAAATGAGAGCAGAGTGGGCACAAACTCTGGTGGCAAACAGAACAATGTGCATACTTCTAGAGAAAACAGGAGACGTATCTGTCATACAATGGTTGTATTTATGTGGCTGTTTTCTGTTTCCAGCACCCCTCATCTCTGCTGCCTCTGCAGCCCTCTCCACCCTTTGTCCATTGTCATCTAAATGTATTTTTATGCCTTTCTAACAGATTTCTTTCATAATTTATTCCCATAAGACAAATCTTCACTAAAACGTAATGAGTCCACCAGATAATTCCATTACTTTACAAGCACTGCCGGGTCTTTTCATTTCCCGCTCATTCTCTTTCTTCATCGTCAGGCTCATCCATCACCATATAAACCTTAATATTATTATGTTTTATGAGGCTTCATTTCATTACTGTGGGAATAATAAATTATTATTTTGCTGTAATAAGCAATTCTTCAGCGGTAATGAAAAGCTGAAAATGGCAAGTCATTAGGAAGCTGCAGCAGAGCTTTGGGATTGTGCACAGCAACTTCAAAATAAAATGATTTTGGGGTTATTATAGCTTAAAATCAACTTTTTCCCACCACGTTTGATATGTTTGTACATTATTGGAATGCCAAAAAAATTAACTAGACTGCTGCATCCTTAATACTCAGACCCATCATTTCCTAATCAAAAAAGTAATAAAATGAATGGATCAAGGGATAATAAAACAGTTATGGAAAGTAATAATAAATAGTGAATCATTAATGATCAGACCTTGGCATATCTAATAAGATAAATCTACATTAAAACTTCAATTTAATTTGAAAACCAGTCCACTTTGGCTTGGTGGTCTTTTCACTACAACAAACAAATAACGTTTCTAGATTTCCTGTGAAGTAAATACTTATTCAGATCTATAATGTTAAGGCCCGAATAAAAAGAGGAGAATATAAATCACTAGATATAAGGTAATTTAAGATTTGACAAGAGATGAGTAATTCAACTAATAGTTACAGAATGCAAATTGAAATTATTTAGACAAATTCTTCAGATTTGCCTGATTAGACTTATTTACGGCAAAAGTTTTTGATAAATTTAATTGTGGATTTGGAAAAATGGAATATTAGAGAAAATATTAGATCAGTGGGTGGTTCAAAGTGTCCCAGGATGGGTCGCTTTCCTCTCCAGATATCGCCTTACAAGTCTTAATCTTTTTGGTGCTTTCCAAGTGTAATTAGATCCCCAGGACAGATGTTAGTGCCAGATTTGAGTAGGATCTAAGAGTTTGTTGGGGGGGAGGGGGGGGGGGGGGTCACATATACATTTAGAATTATATAGACTGTCTAAATGTAACTAAAACTATAACACTTCCCATGACAAGAAGGAAACCTGATATAAAATGGAACAACATATGTCTGTCTTTTAACAAAATTTTACAGGAAGAAAGTTTTAATGGAGCCAAAGTATTTGTTGGGGCCTCTTGCCTTCCCAACTACTGTATAAGTTGGTAATTATGTGAATGGCTGGCGGTAAAATGTTCAGATTTTACAACTTACAGAAAAAAAAAAAAAAAATTGTATAATCAGAGGTTGAAAATGAGAAAATGAGATCCAGATCTCAATGGGGTTTACCTGGTTAAATAAAGGATATAAAAAAATGAAAAAATAAACTGCAGGTGTCAGTCTGTATCTGGTGAATTTTTGGTTAGAACATGTTTATTCTTCATTCAGTGAAGTTACTCACAAAGGTCAGAGTATCCAGAAATTTTACTCAAGTAAAAGCAATGATACTTCATTATAAAATTAGTAAAAATACTCCTGAAAGTACTTTGTTTTTTAAATAGTTACTCAAATAAGTGTAAAAAGTTACCTCCTAACTATGGCTGTAAACAACTTAAAAATGTAAATAATCTATATTCTTCAGTCTTTTTTGAGTATCTTTATCACTATATTTCATAAAAATGCAGTTACATGCTACTTATTCTTACCTGGAGGTTGTTTAAGCTGTTCCTGATATTTACAGTGCAGATCTGCAGCATTTTGAGGTAACTCTTCTCTGACTGGACTAGCTCTTCGATGGCCATCATCTGTCTCTGAGCTTTCCTCTCTTTTGCTGCTGCTTCCTCCTCTTCATTCTTCTTTTTGGCTTCCTCTGCCAACCTCTCCTCTGACACCAAGGTTTCCTCTGAGAAACTGTCGTCTGAGGGAAGTCTTAAACATAATCGATGAGCACCTGTATCTACAAGTTCTGAGGAATCAGTAGTTGGGTCAAGCACTAAATCTTCTGCTGTCTCTTCTTTAGAGCTAGCATTGTCATATTCAACTTGATTGTCCTCTTTATTTCCACTTTCCTTTGTTTGATTTTTCTTGGCAACCTTCACTGCACCCGAATAGCGAAGAGGAGTAGACGCTGATTTGTGGAGTTTGAAGGGCGATGTGTTTGGTCTACCGGACACTTCCATGATGGAGATCGCTGTCAAGAAAAAGCACCATAAGCTGTCTTAATCTATTTTATACACATTTTATTGTTGTCTTCAACATTTAAAAGAATAAAAAAATACTTTTACTGGAGATTTCATAATCATTAAAAACATCCAAAAAGGATGCAACTTCAAAAAGTAAATCTCATCTTTAAACAGACTGTAAAAATATCCTTAATTTATTAACGATGAGAAACATGGATGTTCATATTCAGAACTTTGCCATGTTTCACTGAAATTAGCAGACTTACAGAAGCCCAATCATGTTCAAATTTTCAAAACTTTGGCATAGTCAAAGAAAAGCTAAAATACTACCTTATACTAAATAAGTCACTGTAGATAGAAAGTCACTTCCAACTAATAATCAAATGAGACCTGTATTGGACATTCAACCAATCCCAAGAATCAGTTCAGCGTAATAATCAGTCTTTTTAAATGATGGGTATCATAGTTCCGAACTCCACTCCTCTACCAATCACTGTTGTTGGTGTGGAGTCTTGTGACCAGCTTACAAAACACTGTATTATGACCATGCACATTATTTTGTTGAGCAAAAGAAAAGTGATTCTGAAGCTACCACTATGTATCAAGACAGAACTTTGTTAGCCATTATGGCCATTTCACAACTAGTAGCTTGTCATCCTACCTTTAAAGTAAAATATTTAAAGCAGAAGAACAGCATGTCCTAAAGATTTTGTAGCCACACAATTAACGGCAACTAAACAGAAATATTTTAGAAGCCAATTTATCAAGAAGACATTTTAAAACAGAGAGTAAGACTTAGAATGGTCAGATAATTCTTTAGAAATAAAAGTTATATTGTCACATTGTCACCAAGCTTTGTTGGAACAGCATATCAATGTTACTCTGCAAGAACAAACATTTCTGTAGCAGAGGGAACAAAAGTATCTCAAATATCTTGTTAATCAAGTAAGTGGGGTGCAACGACAACATTAACAAGAAACGCTGATGAAATGTAGTGTGTTATTTTAGTGAACTTTAAAGCTACTGAGTTTTTAATTACTCTTAGATGAAAGGTTAAACTGTAATTGTACAACTGGCTTTGGGCTTGTATGGTGAATTCAAACAGGGACAAAAAAATACTCAGACAGCACCCCTTTATTCATATGCTTTATGCTTTAATAATTCTGAATTCAAGCTGTGTGCTCACAAAAAATATTTCATTTTTGGAGAATAGAGTGAGACAGAAAATAAATATACCACCAGAAATCAGTCAATAGGTTTATCTGTTGGACAAGAAGTCTGACTCCCAAAAAGTACAGACGACTGAATATTTCTCAGAACATCACATATGAAAGCAGCCTCACATTCTCTTCTGTGTTTTCACAGCTGTGCCGTCTCAACAGCCCACATCAAAACCTCCATATTTACAACAAAATATGAAACAGCTGTATGCATGGTCTTCATCATTTTTGTAGAGAAGAAATATTGCAACACCAACAGATTTACAGCTGGGGAGGCTGACTGGACTGTGGACTTATTTTGCATTACAACAGCTGTTTCACATTTACTTAACATATCAGTAAGGCAGCTCTTTAGTCATAATAAATCCACTTTCAATCATTTAGCTACTACCTTCTGAACGTGAAAAAATAAAGAAAAGTTAATGTAATTGTAACAATTACCTAATGATTTTTTTTTTTGCAACACCATCACAACTTATACGGATAATAATAATTAATTTGAAACAGACATTTCTTACTCAGTAACACAGCAGATGGCAAGAGATAACGGGTCATTGTTTACTGGTGACTTCCCACAACCACGCAGACAGTGGGAATGTATTGTCATGGATACGCTTAACTTAAGCACCACTTGCTGTGCCACCAGGAGGCTGACGAGTTGCTTAAAGGGTGATAAATGCTGCCACCAGCGTCACAGTATGGCTATTATGTGGTTCAGCTGGATGATCTGTGGTTTTGAGGGAAAAACCTGACAGAAAATTGAGTCTTTGTGATTAAATTATGTTTGAGACAGAGGCAGCTTGTTAAAACATTCATTATCAGAGGATAAGCTTTGTTCCACTTTCAAAGTCACTTAATGCAATTTCTTTGATATCTAGGACCTTATCTTGCAAAACATTAATAATGTATAAACAAAATTATTGACGGCTACCTTTTGGAGACTTTTCAGAGCACATCCCAAAGGAAAAAGAGGACTTGGAATACTTCAGAGTGTTATACGAGATCCGTTTCAGATCTTCCATCTCTACTTATCCATGCACCCATCTTGTTTGCATATTTTCAGCTTTGTTTTGTGAACTAATTGAATTCACAGCTAATATGCAACAACTTCTTATGTATTTTTGTCCAGTTTATAGTGCTAATAGAAACAAAAATTAGACAAAACCTGCAAGTACCGTAACTTTTTATCAAGATATAGGAGCTTCTTTAAGTCAATAATTCTTGAAAATTGATCAGAAATACAAGATTACTTCACTTACAATAAGACATTTTTATATGTTATAGGTTAGAACTTTTTCAAACTTTACTTCACTGCAAATTTATATAATTTAACTAATCCTGTGACAATATCAATGTTCTTCCCAAATAACAATATAATTTTGTTACATTTCACTCTACTCTTAGAATAAATAAATCTCTATAACATAAAACAAGTAGTTTTTAGCAAGAAGATTTAACTTGTACTTCCCTTTTAACATTTATGCTACGACATCAAAAAAGCCCCGTGCCTTTTAGGTCCCTATTCTGCTTTTGTATTTTGAAAAGTGCAATGAAAATGCAAAATAGTTGTGCTATATTTTTATAATTATTTACACTTGGTGTCATCAAGCATATGGATAATTCAATCACAAGTTTTATCTTCCACATTACATGAAATCATGTCAACATGTGCAACTTTAACAACAACTTGTCTTAAGATTTTAGTAACTTAGTTTGCTACCATCTAATAATTGAACGCATAAATGAATTTCATGATCTCAACAATATCATTAGTCAGACTTTAACATGTTTCAGATTCACTAAAAGTCCCAATATTTGCAGATTTGTTTCCACAAGCTCTAAAGAAATGGAAAGGAAGCATGAACTGCTTGATTCATATGTAGCCAAGCAACCAACTAATGCTTTATATAGTTTATTCTATGCTTTTGTTGTCATAAAGAGCTCATTATTAAGTCTATATAAACATTTTAGAATTAAACAGGTATTTCTTGGAAAAATTTAATGTCATTCAATTTAAATCTTGAATATTGAAGTATCTAGAATGAACTATTTCTATGAAGTTCCAATCTAACTCACAAGAATAAAACAGTATGTTATAAATAATAAAAAGGCCATAAGCTGCACCAATAAAAGTCACCACCATCACCCGGTAAATAGCATCCTGTATAACAGAGACTATTACAAATACTAGGAGGTAAGAAGGCTGTCATTACCTTCTGCAAAATCCTGAATCAGCTGCGGTGAACTGAGATCTCCTCTTTTTATCCCGTTGTCCTAAGAATGCTGAGCTGCAGAGGAGAGCTGCTGCTGCATGCAAAACACAAACACACCAGTGTAACTTTCTCCAGTGACTCACACACAGCAGGCTGCTGCTGGGCCTCATGTGGCAGGAGTGTGTGAGTGTGTATTTACGACAGGGTGGGAGTTAGGGGAAAAAACCTCAGAGTGCAAAGAGAGGGGGATGGGAGTGGAAAGGAGCTATCCCTCCCTGCTAGAGGGGAGGGTGGCCACGCAAACACAAACACACACTCACACACACCCCTGCTGCAGAACAAGCTAAGTGACTGCAGCAGCTGTTCAGAGGAGGAAACTGTCCTCACCAAAATTAACAGCGATTGGCAGATCAGTCCTCACAGGGGTCTGACGGTCCAATCAGACGACTCGGTGAGAAGCTTTGTGGAACACTAAAAGGGGCCAATGAAGACAGAGCAGAGAAGTGATTGAAGTTTTCTTCTCACAGGAAACAAAAGCACGGTGGGAAATCCCATCCTCTTCCAATTGCAAAGGGATTGTCTGGATTTTCTGGTGGATGGAAACAAAAGAAGATTTAAGTCACTCCTATATCTTTTGTCAGTAAAAATAAATTATTCAAAATATTGTTTCTAATTTATAAAAAAAATAATGAAGAAAATTTCAAGTAAATGTATTTTAATCAACAAAATTTCAAAAGCATAAACATGAAAAGGCTTCTCCTGCAACTGATGCACATTTCTACAAGAAGAAACATATTCAACAGTTCATTTTGTTTTCAGCCACTGTGAAAGCTGAGCTGCATCACATTTTGTTTGAATGTTGGCATTTTGTTTTAACGTAAAACAAACATTAACACTACAGCCATATCCTCATAAGGATAACAAGATGCACAACTTTACAGACTATGCTTGCTTATGTTGTGCTTAGAACAAATCAATGTGTGGATGTGCCACAACTTTCTCCAGCTGGACAGAAACGAAACACATTTTCCTTTGAACCTCAACAGTGAGCAAACAGTTTCAGTTAGTACAGCTAACTAGCAATCAGGTTAAAAAAAAATGAGCATGGTGAAGGACACGGACCTGAACATTCAGAAACACATAAAGACAGTTACAAAGTCAGCCTTCTGTCACCTGGACAACATTTCTAGGACAACATTCCATTTTTATACAACACAAATCTGAAACAAACTTCCAGAAAACTGCAAAACTGCTGAAACACTTACTTCATTTAATCAAAGATAAAAACCTGCCTGTTTAGAACTTCCTTTGATTAATAACTACGGGAATGTTGATCAATACATTTGATGATCATCATTCTTGATTAATTTGATGATGGTATTCGACAAAATAAAATGTTTATTGCTTTTTTTACAATTGTTGACTGCATTACATTTCTGTCATGTAAATCAAACTTGAAATGACAATTGATCCAATGAGTCTACTAATTCTCTTAAAATTTGGAAATACTGTAACCTTCAAAAATTACTACAACGCTTCAGAAAAAAAATAATCATAAAGTAAATACAGTCAGTCAACACAAGTCAGTCATTCCATGTGTTGCTGAGTTGGGAAATAACTGGAATGTAGCAGCTTAAGGAAAGTCAGACAGAAGTGAGGCGTTCACCGCAGTCAGACGCTAAGGAATGAGGAAGGATAAAAAACAGAAGCTTATCTTATTCAACAGATCGGCATGTCTGGGAGGAATGTTGCATGACTGTATTCTCTCATGACGTGACACCTGCTCATCTGAAGCAACCCAAGGTGTAGGTCAAACAAAAACTGGTTTGAAAGAAAAAACACATTCATCCTTGACTTCATAGAGACCAAACATCCTTTAGAGCCAAAACCTGCTCTTCTAAGAAAATACCCAGGAAAATAACATCAATGGTCACAGAATTTCTGAAGCTGTTGTTCTTTAGAAACTTATCTACTCATACCATGACTAAAGTGGAAAGGTAATTACAAATAATGATGAGCAAGTTAGATGTGACCAATAAAGAACCTCTCATCTTTTTATGTCACAGCTGAGCAACCAGCTGTCATCAAGATTTACAGGATGCAGATCACAAATAAGTGTTGGAGGAAACACGTTAGGGGTGGTGTGACACTCGTAATGTAGATCAACATTGAAAAACTGTGAACAGCTTTATTTATACCTGTTCGCTACAGTGGCAAAGTGTTCAATCTAATGAACACTTTGCAGTTTGTTTAGCACAAACACATGCTAAACATGTGTTTAGCAAACTGCACAGGCAGTTTGCTAAACAAACTGCCTGTGCAGTTTGTTTAGCAACAGTCAAACAAACTGCACATGCACAAGGTGAAAAATGCAAGATCATATATTTAATGCTAAAATAATCTTTCATTTTGGATCACAAGTTTTTCTCCAGCTGAACTTGCTAAGCTTGTTGAACTCACATTGGATTGACTCAGCTAAAAATAATAATGGCAATAATTGCATCTTCTTTGCCAAGTTTGCTTAAACATTGATCCTGTCAAACTTCAGTCCTGCAACAGCCTTACCGGCAGTGAGAGGATGATGATTTCACAATTTCCTTTACCCCACAGACAAGTGTTTCAACTTGAGTCAGCAGCCAAATATCAGTGGCAAAGGTTTCAACCTCATCGGAAATAATTTATTCTTATGCGTCTTCACCAACTGCAAACTTGCTTCATTTACACTCTGTAGTTCCTCTTTAGTTGTAGACTCGAATTCTGACACAATCTGTTGTTCAGCTTTCTTCCTCAAACTGCAATAAGAGCTGCACAAATCAAAACCAATCAACACAAAGACACCATAATGCAGCATGACTTTGCTCACTGTTTTCACACCATAGTGAGGATTCATCGTTAACATGTGAACAGTTTGGTGCTGGATACAGCCGGACATGGCCTTGAACTGCATTATTTACAACAAAGGAGGTTCAGGAAAGTTTCTGCAATGAAGGAGGATAGGCTGTAAACAAATAATTGGAAATAATATTCTACAGAACAATAAAACAATTTAAATATTTAGAATTTGAAAAAAGTGGGGAAAATATGAATGACCTCACACATTCAGAACCAAGAACTGTCTGACCTGGAAATGTTGTCTCAGGCAGCCAACAGTAAACATGTTTTCCTTATACTGTATCTCAAGATATGACACATCTATCCCCAGAAATTAAAGTCATTGCCCAAGAAGATCTCTCTGAATTTCCTTTTGGTGGTTGTGAAAGTTGCTTCTCCTGAAACTTTTTTTTGAGATTCAGTCTAGTCAATCAAAAAACTGACTTATTCACATTTGTTTTTTTGCTTTTGTCGGAAAGGAAAGCCAGCACTTCATTATGTTAACTATCAGCATCGTATGTGACTTGATGTGTCCACAATATCAACTATTATAATATCCCACATACAAACTCATTTATTTGCAGAATACTGATGAAGATACATTTCCCAAAAACAACATGAAAAATGTTCACACTAAATGTGAAACTGAAGTGACTTGCAAACCTATTCATACTCCTTGAAATATTTAATTTTGTCAGGTGTATTTCTTTGAGATTCTGAAATGTTGACAGGTGATTTATAAGACAGCTGATTGTTCTGGAATTTCCTTAGAGGTATCAAAATAAATGATTATGAATACAAATGCCACATACTAAAATAAATAATTTCCTTCTACCTCACTGTTAGGCACTATTTTGTGCTGCTGTATGACATTAATTCCCAACAAAAATGAATATTGTGGTTTTATGATGACAAAATGTGTAAAAGATTCAAGAGCAAAGCACTAAACAACTTACTAAATAGCCCACATTTAGAGTTTAATTGTAGACAACAGAATCCACAATGACAGTAGGCACTATAATAACACACAACTACAAATATGTGTGATTAGCTATCTGTTTTTCTGTCATGTTTGTTTGGCCTTGACAACCAAGAACAACAGAAGGAAGAACTTTAGCATTTAAAGGACTGGAGAAGATAAACAAAAATCACAAAGGCAAAACAAATCTAATGTTTTTGTCTGCAACCTGAACAACCAGGAATTGTACATTTACGAAATAATGGTAAATTGTAAAAACGAACTCAAACCATTTACGAAAGAAAAAAAGGAAAAACTACATCAGAAAAATATCAGTTGAAACAACTTATAAGAAAATATATTTCGGTAACCAGCCAAAATGTACATAATATTTCATTAGATTGTATAGCATCTGAGCAGAAAGATGTATATTAACAAATTTCTTACAATCACCTCTAGTTTTGTTCTTTGTTTCCTGTTATATTTCTACCACTCCGCACATATATGTCATGTATTTCACGATGCTAAATCAACCGTTCACTTACAATTATTTAAAAATAAATTTAAATCAAGAGAAGGTACGAACAGAAACATTACAGTGTCGTAAAATGTCAAAGTTTTCCACTTCCCCCGAGCACAGACTTTTTAGTGGCCCTTTAAAAATCCACGCAATAACATTAACGCAACGCGCAAAGAGCAATAAAAAGCTAAACGCTTCGTTTGGTGAGGGCTGAGGAACGCCACGATCCGGTCTGCTGCTTCACCTTCAAGAAAATAAATGCTGAAATAACAGAAAATGTGAAGAAAAGAGTTTTACCATTTGTTATCTTCCTGTCATCGCGTATTTACTCCTGCTCAGATGTCAGAGGCTCTCCACGTTCCACCTGTTGTCAGAAGCAGCTTGTCAAAACACAAAAATAACTGGATAAAGCTACTTCCTGTTTTCTTACAAAATAAGAGTCCGCGCAAACCCTCACATCCTCTGTAGTTTCAGAATAAGGCGCTAACTTGTAAACACATTGACAAAACTAAACATCTTTGATAACATTTCTCTCACTTTGCTTTAAAAACTTTCTATGACGTTTATTGCATATTGATATTCATTATTCTCTCATTTTTAATTTTGTAAAACATGTGGTGACATTTTCTGAAGGTGTGTAAATTTTTGCACTAAGATCATAGCATAAAATAAATCTTGATCCAGTTAATCAAAAAAGACAACACAACACTGCAGCATTGTGCTTTCTACAAGTCTCATTTATTGTAAGTCTTCTCTTAAAAAAGTCTAATCTTGCTTGAGAATAAACATACAGTTAGACTACAGATATCAGTATCAAATAGAAATCGTATTTGTCAAAAAAAACGT
>CAEGAG010184585.1:0-28094 GCA_903067065.1 Brachyrhaphis terrabensis
GCTATCGAAGCATCCTGGGCCTCCATAACACCTCAGCAGTGCCACAGGCTGATTGCCTCCATGCCACGCCGCATTGAAGCAGTCATTTCTGCAAAAGGATTCCCGACCAAGTATTGAGTGCATAACTGTACATAATTATTTGAAGGTTGACTTTTTTTGTATTAAAAACACTTTTCTTTTATTGGTCGGATGAAATATGCTAATTTTGTGAGATAGGAATTTTGGGTTTTCATGAGCTGTATGCCAAAATCATCCGTATTAAGACAATAAAAGACCTGAAATATTTCAGTTAGTGTGCAATGGATCTAAAATATATGAACGTTAAATTTTTATCATTACATTATGGAAAATAATCAACTTTATCACAATATGCTAATATTTTAAGAAGGACTTGTATATCATGTAACTGTTTACATCCGTTGCTACCATGGTATTACTCAATTTATAATGTGAACAAGCTTATCTAATGGAAACAATGGGTCATCAAAACCCAAAGAGATGTTGCATTTTGTCACCGTTCTGTTCATCCTCTCCTCAGTGCAGTGCCTTTGCATTCTGCCATGTCCAGGGTCTCCTCTGGTGTGCAGTTCGTTTTGGAGTATCCACATGGCACCTGAATGGTAATTTTGCCTCGAGGCTGAGAAAGCAGAGCTGGAGTACTGTGACTCTCTAAGGACGGTGTGTATTTGTGTGTGAGGAGTTTATGGTAACTTTATTTAACACACAAGTATATATATGTGTATGGGATATGAACGGTTTTGAGAAAAATGTCAGTCTATTACAGCATCCATCAACTCTCAGGAGCTTAAAGTTGTCTTTGTCATGAACTGCAGTTTAGATCATCCCTCTCTCTCTCTCTCTCTCTCTCTCCAACGTTCGTCATGAAACGCATCCGGAAATTTATTTTCCTGGCAACACATGTGACAGTAATAACAGATGCATTGTTTTCTGAGATTGCACTGTGATTTTCTTTCAATACCAATAAGCAAAAGTTATTTTTCACTCTGTTTATCTACTAAGATGTGTGACTTACTGCAAAATGTGAAAACAGGAATCAAAGATTTCTCCTTTGTCTTTGGTAAAGAACCACGAACCATTTGTTCTGCTAACGTTAGACTCCAGCATTTGTGTTGGTCATATTTACCCAGAATGCCCTTGATCAACATCAAGACTTGGAGAGATTTGATTACCTACAAGTCAACGCCCTATTCAGGTCCACGTTCACAATTCAAGGCCATAGTTGAAGGTTTTTGTCACTGCAGAGAAACGATTACATTGATGTGTGATATGGATTCTCTGTTCAGTTAGTTAAATATTAAACTGAATGAAAATGAAATACCACTATTACTTTAAAAACTGTCAGGTAAAAATAGATTATGATGGGATTTTTTTTTTTACTACAGTAAGACCGACTTGGTGTCAAAAGATTATTCAAGACTGCATTGTTTCTAAAAACTTGTAAAATACAAAAATCTTTATTTTAACTAAAACAATCTTGGTTCTCTGGAACGGTTTTGACTGCTGAATCTGCCGTAGAAAGACAGATATTTGTGGTAACGTGACACTTCAAGATCACAGAAACTACCACATCTTCGCCTGAGTTCATTTCTCTGAAACAAACAACATAGTCAACCAACTTTCCCAAACTGAATTGGGAAAAGGCACAAACTTTTTCAATTTGTCAACTTCGTATTGGAGTTAACCGAATACCCAAACTTCCCTTAAGTTCGTTATGCTTTTAATTATTCAGTTCCCTGCCGTGGTGATGACTGAGACTTGATGCTTCTTACTGTTTCCGGATGAACTAGTTTGACTCCCTGTGACTTTGGCCGACACAGCTACTGCAGTTCCCAAACTTTGCTTTGTGTGTTGGACCTTTAGTGGCATTTAGAAACCCACAGAAAATGGCCGCCGGTCGCCCTCTGGGCTGCTGCGAGATGAGTGTAATCGACAGTGTTTAAAAGTTGTTCAGCCGTTATTTGAAAGGTCCTGATACGTAGGGACAAGCGAATGCTGCAGGAACAATGTGTGTCCTTGGAGAATGGGAGACTGCAGGAGTCATATAGCCTGCATCACAAACACTTCTCGGCGAGTATGACAGGTGAGACACGAGATTAATGGTGTCTTTTTTTTCCCTTCTCCCCCCCTTAAAAAGAAAGTTACCAAAGCCCAAAGCGATCGGCGAGAGATTTGAGGTCAGATAGTACTTTGTATCATGTCAAAATGTGAGGCGAGGTTTTGAATTTAAAGGGAAAATCAGATTTATATCAGATGTGAATGCATTGGACTACTGTAGGATCACAGTGCAGATTATTTTAGTGGACTAAATCTACATAACGAAGAAGACAGAAAGGACAGGCGTGTAATGCCCGAGCACAAGGTGATCAACGTTGTCATCTCGCTGCGCGTTTGGACAGTTGAATCCAATCCAGAACAATAATTTCACATTTATGTACGAAGCGCATAAGTTTTTACCAAGCAATATTCCGAACAGATTTGTAAAGAGAAAACAAATACGACTTAGAGGAACTGATATGGAAAAAAAGAAATATTCAGAACGGCGTCAAAGTAAAGATGCTTTTCAATTGACTCTTCATTAGTGAGATTATTAATAAATGCAAATCTTTCTCCATTCAAAAGAGAAAGATTTTATAATTATAAAAATTATAATGAGATAATTTGTTGAATAAGTTTTGATCTTGTTTATTTCAAATATGTTTGCAATAGTCTTCTGAGATGACTAGCTAATAAAATTTTCATGCTCTTTTTCATTCATTTCCTTCAGTTGAACTATTCATATGTATTACTGAATGAATGATTTGATTTGATTTTTAAAATGAAATAATAAAAAAAATCTACAAAGTAATAAATAAATAAATCTGCAGAGTAAGTTTGACTGAAATTTTGTCCCAATTTACTCTCAAGCCAGAGTTGAGTTTACAGAGTAAAGTAACTCAGTAATTCTTAATTAGTGCAAATTTAATACTTCAATCCACACGACGTAAGAAGCAACTGACTGTTTACCTGCCGTCATCAGTGGCTGTACTACTGTAACTACCGTTAGCATTCATGGCTGACTGCTTACTGGTAGAAACTGTAGTGTAGTACAGAGCTAGGGGAAGAGGTGTGAGTACAGGGACTTGATTGACAGCACAAAGACCCGCCTCTTGGCGCTGATTGGTTGTTAATACTAGGAGAAAGAGGAGCTCGATTTTTTTTCTCCAGATTGTGTCTTATGCTGTGCAGTTACGATGTAGTGACAGATTCAACAAACATAAAGAAAAGATATATATATATATATATGTAATAATAATTACATACTATAACTTCTGTAACTTTTTCTCTGTGACATCATGGACCGAGCTGTAAATTGATCAAATTGCAGATGTTTTTCTTTTAATCCTTTGTGTTTCTCCGCATGGGCTAAATTTGTTTTTGGGTTTTTTTTTGCCTCTACGAATTGTCACAAGTGTCTTATCACTGAAACCACAGCAACACCGTCACAAACCCAGGCGAAGAGAAACAACCAGAGAGGCACTTTGAATCAACCCAGCCGACTCCTGTCAGATCACCTGGCGCCCTCCTGGCCCGGCAGGTACAGAGGGAAATTGCTTGTTAGCAACTCTCCCCTCCCCCTCCCTCCGTCTGGATGTGTGAAGCTCATAGATTCTGCAACTGATCAGCACATAGGTGTCACGCAGAGGCACTTTTATGGGATTTATATGACAGCTGCCTGAAAGATGAAGGCCAGCCGCGCCTGGCTGGGTGAGAGCGCCGGCATTCGTTTCAGAGGCCGCAGCTGTTGGCTCTCACCGAAGTCGAGACGTGACTTATACGAGACAACACCTAGACGCACCTGACCGCCGTAAACGAGAGATTGATGCGTCGCAGATTTTCACAAACCCATTCACCCGTTGTGCTTGCAGGGGGCTTTCTATTTATCACTTTATACAATCGGAGCAAAAATAAACTTTTTTTTTTATTTTATAGCGTATGTCTGTTCTTATTGTGAAAGACGATCGTAACTTTTTTTTTCTTTACTACCCAGACCTGAGTGAGACATTTTCAAATACTTTCATTGAACGAGCAGGGAATAAATCACAAGCCGTTGTGCCGCTTCTGCTAAATAAAAAATGACTTTTGTTTAAATTTCTTTTCTTTCTTTTGCTCCACGAAGCCATGAGCAAATATTCCATGGCATTCATTTGATCACAGATAATAGATTTTGCACGCACATCTCTCCAGGACGGCAATTCAAGCTTTAATAAATAAAGCAACAAAAGAGCGTTGAGCTTTTCTCTTTCTTTTTCTCCTTTCTCAGTGTCTCTAAACTGAGGCGAGTGTCTGCATGTAAAATTAATCTAACAAGAATGCATTGCATTAATCGCTTTTTTGTATTAACCCGCAACAGAAGGTCGATCTGTGAACACTGGCAGGGAAAATGAGTACACCGCTTCGTCTCACCTCTAACACGTGAAAGGAAACTTGATTGGAACAAAGAAAATAAATGAGAGCATATGAACCACGACAATTTTTTTTTTTCTTTTGAGGAATCCTTTTTCATATTTATTCATTTGCCTACAATAACCAAACTGCAGTAGCACAGTTGAAACCAGATATTTACATACACTATATATGCATTTATCTCCCTAAAATTAAAGCAGATGTTTGATATTTAAGGTCAGTTGTGATTACCGGTGTTATTTGCAATATGGCAAAATAGTGAGAAATAGGCTTTTATTATTACTTTCTTCAAAATGAAGTTGGTGTGCGCCGAAATGATCATAGACCAGGTCGGCTCCTCAGCCACGTGGATTAAGGATTCAAATTTTCACACTGAATCGTGACTAAGTTTGGCCACTGCCAGGTACGGTAGGTGAATTACTCACCCGCAGCACAAACCCAACATCACAGCTATATAGCGCAATTCGCCGTTTTTTTTTTTTATTTCTTCCCAAAGGTGCATTTTGTTAAACACGTTTTCTTCGTTTCACAACGACAGCTTTATTCAAACACACAAACCCTGACTAAAATACGTTTCAGTTTACAAGATGCAGAGTCAACTGTAGTGCACCGACTTTAAGGAAACAGAAAATGCTAAAAGACTGACGATAAATGAGGTAGCTCCCACCAATTCAAGTCATGAAGTTCAAGTGTGATTATTTTATTGAGGTTTTCTTAAATTGGTTGTTGTTTTGTTTTGTTTTTTTGCTAACTACAAAGTAGCATCTGCCACGTCGATGTGTGAAAAAGTTTAAAATGTATAAATCCTTTTTGCAGGAGCATAATTTCACAGTAAAAAACATTCTATTTCTTAGTGGAGTATGTTTATGTTTTGCAGAAATGCTGCAAGTCAATAACTCAATAAGATCTGCTGGGTTTTCTTAGATGGAGAGCTTTTTCTTTAAGCAATTTGAATGAGAAACTCAACTTGACTGTTTGGAAACTAGGATAGATTGGATTGAGTTTTTTGGTACACTGTCAAGAAGACATATTTGGACTTGGTGCCACTTAAATACACTGAAATGAAATAAATTAGTAGTGAGTTGGGAGTTTGTGGCAAGATGCACATTATTCTTTGATGGGCAGGATTTATAAAAAATGCCATAGTCTTTTTTTTTTTTACAACAATGAAAAAGAAGCTACATTAAAATAATCGCACTGGGGTGTGCTGTGGTGGCCCAGGGGTTAAGCACAACCCACATATGGAGGCCTCAATCCTCGACGTGGCTGTCGCAAGTTCGATTCCCAGCCTGGCGACCTTTGCCGCATGTCTTCCCCTCTCTCATTATCTACATTCCTGTCAATTAACTATCACATAAAGGCCACTAGAGCCAAAAAAATCTTAAAAAAAAAAAAATAATAATCGCACCGAACCAGACAGCCTCTATTACAAGTTAAATAAAGGTTATTATTATTTTTATTTTTTTTGCACTATTACTAAATTACAACATCAACATATAGCTAAGTTTACAACATCTAAAATTCAGTTTACAACATCAATATTTCAGGGTTTGCTTCTTCAGCTTTCACCTTTTTCATTTTATTCAATTTTTTGCGAGTCACAAAACTTTGAGAGAGAGATGCTCATTTTCTGGAGTCCCTTCAATCCTGCAGTGCGTCGTCACCTTCTGAAAACTAAGCTGATCTCATGTCAAGTGTTTCCACTGAACCTGAGGAAAATAACCTTCTAATGTTTCAGTGACAGAGAAACCAGAATGACAATAAAATAAGTTTGCTGCCACCAACATAGACGTTTGTACCATATGAAATCACGAAAAACGTTTTTATTTATGAGGACTCTGTTCCTCTCATAAGCTACTTTTGAAATAACTGTTGGGCATGAAAAAGTAGATGTAATGCATAGGAAGTCAGGTTTATGTAGAAACTAGGATTTAATAAATTCTCATTGAAATATTCTGAATTGTATTTTATTTTGGACCACCAGCCATGTATTAACCAGCGTTCAGCAGCAGAAAGAGGAGGAGCTTCAGAAGGAAGCTTATGTTACAGAGTTAAAAATGCACTTTGTTAATTAACAAGTTTATGCCACTATTAATTTATATGTGAATTTTTTTCTCTTGAGAATATTTCCTCTTTTGGTACAAACTCAATGGAAGGTTTAGTTTCTTAAATGTTACTATAGCACTTTGTTATAATTTTGGCTGTGATTACAACTTTAATGCATTCAACGGTTGCTGTTTCAAGTCCTCTCGTGGCGAATTATTTATTAGTATTAACGTTGTTTTCTTACAGCTGTTGAAAACTGAACTATACAAAACCAGAAGACATCTCATTTATGTTTTTCTTTATTGTCTTCTACAGGTTTGTGTAACAGGTTAAAGGTGTTAAAGGTCAGACATGGGCATTCAAGCTGTGTGTTTTTATATATTTTTGTCTACTAGGTGGTACTGTTGTACTAAAAATATCCTGGTTCAACAATATTCTGGTGTTTTTTGTTTGTTTTTTAGGAAAAACAAATTTTGTTGGGATAAAATATTTTCCTACTGTTTCCAAGACTGTATTTGGTGATGGAAAATTATTGTGTTTTTATTTATGTATTTGTTTGTATATTTATTTATTTACGTACTTATTTATTTATTCGTCGAGTTTTGCCGAACGGCGCTCAAAGAAGACGACCCAATTTATTGAAGTTGAGCTATGCTAGCCACGCATAGCTGCTACTAACTCTTCTAGCTGAGGAGGTGACTCTGGACCACCACTAGCCTGTAACACTAAGCTAGCTCCTGATCAAACATTTTAGTTATTCCAGGGCCGCAGTTGAAGATGCAACACTTCCGGGATGTTTTTACCATTGCTGAGAGCCTCTGGCTAACCTTCCAGGACCCCAAGCTGCTAGCCACAGCAGCTAACGTCTCCCGACACAGACGCCACCAGCCGAATCTCCAAACTCCTCTCGTCCATCGCAACGCTGTTCACAGTAAGTGTGGTACCTGGGCAGTAATAATAGCTTAAGATTAAAGTGTTTTGTGCATTTTAACGTTTAGAACGGCATCCAAACGGAGCAGGCCTCAGAGTTCGCACTGTTTAAACTTCTTCCAAAGACTGTTTAAGTCACTGATAGTCTGCTAATGTTGAACTGAACCAATGGGTGAGCTGATCAATGGGTTAAGAATCAATTTTCTGAAGGGTTACAGATTTCTGTTCCAGGCTGAATTTAATAAAACATGACTTCCTACTTTCTCAAGAAATAAGTCTGCGTTCTCAATATTCACAATTTATGACATCACTGCATCATTTTATTTGTTCTATTTTTACATCTAGTTTCATCATTTATCTTTTTCTTAGTAGCTTTAGTTGTGTCTTGCTAGCTTAGCGAGTTGGTTGTATAAAATGTTTTTAACAGAAGTTAATTTCCTTTTGTTAATAAACTTGTATGTTAGTAAGAAGTTGACTGTTAATTCCATACAGGTGTGGCATCCTGCTGTTCAAGATAAGGCCAGTGCTGGACTTATGTGTATTTATTATTATTTTAAAACCTAAATTCCTAGTTTTATTAATAAATGCAATGGGGAAATATTTTTTCATAGCTAAAGTTAAACCTACTGAAGTTCAACATTTTTGATGCCCCCGTTAATGCGTTGGCACATTTTTATTGCCTTTATTGTGAGGCGCCAATACAACACTTATGAGCCAAAGATTCTAATTTATGCAAGCTGCACCGCCTGCACCAGATGTAGTTGAGCTATGAAAACATTCTATTATCCCACATTTTACATTTATATTTATGTAAATGCTTAATTTACCGGAGGAGATTTAATGAATCAGGAAGATTAATAAGGTTAATTCCAGGTTTTATAGGGGTTTTTCTTGCTTACGGACTGCATCCGTGTCGCTCTACCCCACATTATCCTAATCTTCTTACTCCGTGAGAAACAGAGAAAATGTTAGCAGACCTTCACAACTCACCAAGAGATTTGCTTCCTGCGGCAGAAGATCAAGAACCTGTTGATTGAAGTGCTTTGCAGAAACTTGTTAAAAAAAAACCTGTCCTTACTGGTATAACAAAACTCCAAGAAAACGCATTAAGATTTGGTGTGTAACATTAAATCCAGTTACAAGATGAGAGGATAGGCCAAAGCCACGTTGGGTCTTCACACATTAGTATTTTGTCAGTCACTGTTGCCACACAAACAATTTGAAAGTTCAGAGGGGTTTCTCGTAACCAAATGTGTTAGATAGGTCTACTAGCACAACGAGGCAAGTGAAGTGCTTCCTTTGTTTCTTCAAAATAAGAGTTTCAGCTCCATTCATCTCTAGAGCTTATAGTAGCATAAACCTATTTTATTAGATCGGGTCATGTGCTAATGACAACTGGTTGCCATCATTCACTTTCACAAGATATACTAGCATTTCCATTGCAAATGTGCACAAAACTTTGTCCATACTTTCTAAAAAACTTCATTTCGCAGTTGCAGCGTGTTTCCTTTAAATAACAAATGCAAATAAAATCACGTGAATAAGTTTGTTTGTTCATACAAACAAACTTAGCAACAAGACGGCCAGGAGTTACTCTCAGGAGATGAGGTAAGTCATTAAAGTTGCTGCACCATGATTGTCCAACTATTTCCCATTGTCCTTTTCTTTGAGGTTTGCATCAGTGGCAACATGTGATTCGTGTAATGCGAAAAAAGTGTTTCCTTTACAGTTTTGTAAAATAAACCGATCTTGACACGTCATCTTAGCGCCAAATCTTTTAATCAAAAACAGTTTTTTCCTTTTAAATTGCTGTGTTTTCATTAAGCAAATTTATTTTGTAATGTCTGATAGCGCATATGGTTAATGGAAACACAGCTGCTGTAACACTACAGTATTGCGACAGCCCTATTAATTTGACTAGATTCCGATTTACTAACAGAAGGAAAATTGGAAAGCTCGGAGCACAAAAGTAGAGCCCCAAACTTCACCGCAGGAACATTTTCCCCAACACCTCTCTGCCCGGCTGTCAGACTTTACAAGTGGAAAGACATCAGAAATCAAAGGGGGATGTGACAGATGGAAGTCCTAGACCTGTTCCTGTCTCCGTATAACCCAGATGAAATCGCTTAGTTTCTGGCCGTAGCATCTATCAGGAAAGAGAGTATGGTAATATCATTCAACAAAAAAAAGATGGTGAGAGCAGCTTGTACACAGCTGTGGGGAAAAATGCTCAAAAGCACAATAAGAGACCTTATCTTGCCTAATAAATGGAGGTCTACGAAGTTCAAAGCTTTTAAGCGAGAGTCTTTTTGCTGGTTAAACTCTGACAGAGCCCATGGTGGTGAATGAAAAGGCACTCTCTGCCTTTTAAAAGTTCTCACACAGGGATATCTTTAAGGTCAGTTCATGGAGGGCCTTGAAACGCTGTGAGAGATTGGCATATTTCCCCTGGGCAGCACAGGTGGAGTGCCGCTCATCAACCAGCTAATAACAAGATGGCCAGGAGTTACTCTCAGAAGATGAGGGCTCCTCCAGCTGTGATCGCTGGCCCGGCGTTAAGCGGCGAAGACCCAGGTGGAGAGAGTCTGAGCTGCATTCATACCTGCAGCCTGAATGAAGCTCAAGAGTCAAGTGAAAGTCAGGGGATTGGCATCAGAACTCAAACTGGAGGCTTATTGCTGTGTTGCTCTTCGGACATCGCTTTTCTCTTTCTTTTTTTTACTTGGTACACCGTTCCCTACCACTTTCTTTCTCTCTGATTGACTCCCTCTTTCTCTCGGGTTCCATCCTTTCCTTCCTGTTCTGTCCTGTCCTGCCCGGTACGAGCCGGATAAATGAAAGACCATCGAGAAGATATCAAGATAAACATAAAAGTACTCTAGGGTTGACAAGAAAATAAGAGTCATCCATCAAAGGGCCAAGCTACTTTCACGACGTGTCAGAAGAAACCCAGGATTCTCAAGGCAATGCCCAGCTCACTTTAATTCAGGACAGTGAACCGGATCAACACGTCAGGACAGCAAGCCTGAGAGATAGAGAATGGGGGAAAAAACCTGCCTAAATGTGATTTTTACAAAGGTTACTTCATTGACTTGTTCAGGATCCAAGCATTGTGTTAATTATTTTGAGAAAACGTGAGTGAAAAAAATCAAAATAAGGCTTTTACACCTGTAAAAGACATAAAAATATGCTGCTATATAGGAAAAGATCTAGAAATGTATTTATTTTTATCCTATGTTAGCTGTATCTTACTTGGCATCCACTTGAACTAGATGACATAAATTTTAAAACCTCGTCTTAAAGTTATAGATTTAACTCTTTGTAGTTATGTTCTATTATAAAATATATACATCGCAGGTAGTAAAAAAAAAAAGCAAAACAAATCCTCAGAGCGGTTGGACCAAAAAGCTGTTTTATCTGATTTTAGCAAACTAAAACTACTCAAACAGAAATGCTTACAATGTCGTTTTTAAAGCTTTACAGTGTTAGTACGTTGGACTTCTTTTGCGTGTGTTCAGAAGAAGCAGTGCTTAAATCCATCTCTAAGGTATTTTAGGTTTTCACGTTTCAAGAAACGTCACCAAGTATCCTCGATTTTTCAATTATAAACTTAACAATTGTCTCATTCGACAGTGTAGACATTTAATATTTAATTCTATATCATTGTATCCCATGGAAAAGAGCATTTTCAGTTGAAATTGGTAAAATTGCCTAAAAACTGGGATTTTGTTTGATTAGCTCTTAGCCTCCCACAGCAGAGGATGATTTTATGTTTCTTACTAACTCGTGGTAGTTTCACAAATGAAGGAACAATTTCAGATATTTCCATTGAACTTAAAAAGAAAATCTTATTGATTCCTGTCAGACCCCATACAATCAAGTTTTCCATAAAATTAGCCTCTTGTCAGAGTCTAAGCGGAACCAATGCAAGTGGATATAAGTATATATATATATTCAAAAAATATGTATTTTATCCAGTTTCCTAATTTGCTGCGTAGCTTCAATAGAGGGAACACGAAGAGCACTAATGGGACACTGAGGATTAAGATTTTCACAAGTTGGAGTGTAATTAAGTTTCCAAATTTATTTCATAAGATAATTCAATTCATCACCGTTTTACTGTTATGGCACTGAAATTTAAATTAAGCTGTGAATAATTTGTTGTGTTTTAAAGACAATATCTGGTGCATAAAGGATGACCTCTGCATGGTCTCTTCAGGTTTACGACTGTTCATAAAATAAATATATAATTTAATGAGACGGTAGTATAATTTGTGTCTAAGTGTTTGGGAAGGAAAAAGACGTTCAGAGGAAAACACCACTTCTGTAAATTGCAGCATGGGATTACTAAAAAAGAGAAAGTAAACCCAGCAAATCTGTTAACAAGTGACATGTTGGAGTGGATTAGCTGTAGAAACCGCATGAATTTAATGTGATTCAAAGAGTTTGCCAAAAGTGGCTGACAGCCCACTTTATGAATTATTACCTTTGAGTCAATACTTCATAGTAACAAAGTGTTGACGGCGCCGCCTTAGATAATATCAGCATGTCATGTACACTGCTTCCGTGTGCTGTAATGAACTGTAATGTAATGATATTTAATTAAATCACTTGGGTGATTTAATTAAATATTAGTAAGTAAGGGTTAAAGCTCAGCCCATTTCCTGTTTTTTACTGACGTTATTGTGACTCTCACCAGTTCCCAGGATGCAGAACCCTTCTGGCTACAAATTAAAAATTCTTTCTTCATCCCTATTTTATGGCAGAGGAATAAATGAGTCTCAAACATATCAGAGTTTGTGTTTCTGTGTGGAATCTAGCATTGTAATGAATGCAAACACAATAAAGTGAATTCCTGTCAGAATACCTTTACACATAAATAGCAAATCAGTTCTTGGTTGCATTGTAACTTCAGCTTCCTGTAAACATGGCCACTATTTCTGGTGGAACATGCTGCTTGCGACTCTGACAAATTTGTGCGTTTCGCAATCCTTAGTTTCACTTTTTTTTTTATCTTAGACACCTGACTAAATTTGCGAATAAAGCAGAGCGTTGAATGTCTGTCGAGATATTACATATGTGCATGTTTTAACTCTGAAAAAAGAAGGCGTCAGACAGGCTCCGTCCATAATGTGTGTCTGTACAGAGACCTTTTGCTGTTGGATGATGAGGTCAGATTAAATATGTTTATCTTGTTTCAAAAACGTATGCAATATGCATCAATGTCAGAAATCTTCCATTCTCTGCACAAAAGCAGGAGGCAGTGATGTAACATTAGCATTGTGTGCTGAAATGATCCGTTCGTTATCTGTAACCAGTTCACCCAGTGAAAACAAACCTGGAGGCTCTTTCATCTGACCCTGAGAGAAAGGTGGGGAGCTTAGCCGTCTACGGTCGAGGCGTGTTGCTCCTGAAACGCTATTAAAATGTCAAGGTATTTCTCTTCAAAGTGAAGTCTTTCTCACAATACGCTATCCAGTCGCTGCCAGCACGTGATTTTATCTAGTGAAAAAAAAAGTAAAGTAAGGTCTTATGAGCCTACATGAAGGTGACTGCATGGTTTAATGCTTTAAGTTTATATATATATTATATATATTTGCTTGAGACTCTTTAAAGTAAAATGTAAAAGAAAAAAAAGGTGCTTCAGTTGTTCTGTCAGTGAATAATTCGATTTTCAACTTCCCTGTTT
The DNA here is from genome assembly GCA_903067065.1 of Brachyrhaphis terrabensis. Taxonomy (NCBI): domain Eukaryota; kingdom Metazoa; phylum Chordata; class Actinopteri; order Cyprinodontiformes; family Poeciliidae; genus Brachyrhaphis; species Brachyrhaphis terrabensis. The sequence goes on from CAEGAG010184585.1 coordinate 13,130, forward strand.
GAAAAAACTTCTCTTTTTTTTTAGCTTAATCTCAGAAGGTTTTGGGGAACAAAACAGTTTGAAAAGTGGAAAATCAATAAATATTTAAATTACACAAAATTCATATAGAAAACATTGTTTTTCGATTTTAATGCATTAATATCAACCTGGAAAATCTGGGGGGGGGGGTTGTTTGTCAATGGTGTCAATTTCACTTCAGACAAAGTCTGTGGGGTTTTTTTACCAGACAAGTGGAAAACCAAGGTGCTTACCAACCTTAAAGTAACTTTAACAACGAGCAATTAAAGCCCACTTCCTCAGTGTTTCAGAGTTTATTAGGAACATTATTGCGAGACACTTTATAACACTCACCCTTAATGGTTTCAGCACCCCTAGTAGGGCTGTTAAAGCATTAGTTTTAAAAAATAATGACTAGCCAATCTGGCAGCAAGCTGAAGAGCTACTAAAACTGTGAAAGCAAATCATTATCATTTATCATTACTCTTTGATTTTGTGCTTCTCAGTCACTTTTAGTGATGACTTAAATGTTATTTTATTTAAATCCTGGAAATTAAAACAGAATTTCTTTCCTCTTGTGTCCGCATCATGGATGTCACCATAAATAAACTGTACAACATAAAGCTTAAAGTATTGCTTACAATTTAAATTTATTGGTGAGGCGTCATTTTGAAACAAACTCCATCGCCAGGTGCTTTACAAAGATAGCAAAAGAGCTCAATGGAAAACGGGGTTGTCTGATTAATGCGCTGCAGTTAAATCGAGCCGAGCGCAATGCAGACAGTTTGTCCAGTTGCCTGGATGAAGAAAGCAGCTGACGACACATTGAATATTTGCTGCGATTCAATGCTGATCATGCGTGAGGCGACATGCATCAGTGAAGTCTGAAGTGCAAGAGACGTAAGCAGAGTCAAAATTAACGAACTATTTCCAGTTGGAGGGGAGAGTGGGTCAGTCTTAAAAAAAATATCTGCAACAGGACAGAGGAAAATAAAAAGATAAAGTTAATGATTCAAATCGTGGCTTAGACAGAGAGGAAGAAAAGCAGAGAGAGGCGTGTACATTGTTTTATTTCTGTAGTGTCAAAAACTACTGTACATTTATTACTTGTGAGGAAAGCTGGAAAAATTCATGTGCAGTTCATTCAAACACATCCAATAATATTGGATTGATATTAAATTGGATACATGCAATTCAACATAAAATAATCTCTGATACAGTGAAATTCAGTTAATAACTTAGTGTTAAAATGGTAAAAAGTTACTGGCCTAGCCTGGGCCTTCCTGTTTAATGCTCAGAAACGTTCCCTCGTATAGCTCAGGTTGGGCTTTCTACCGTTCACTGTACAATTTCTACTGGGCCAATCAGCGAACAGAAGGAGAAGTTGTGAACGATGACGTCAATTTTCTGCTCTGTTTTAGAACTGTAGTCTGCCTGTAGTTTGTCACTTGGTTACAGTAGTTTTAGTTTGTGCTAGCGAAGGAAGTGGACGAAGCCATTGAGTCAGTTTTGGCCACGCCTCCAAATATTGACTTGACATTAACAGCCGCCTGGTTTGGATCGGTGCCTCTCGTCTCTCTTCACAGTGGAGGATGGCTGTTTACATTGCAGGAATTTTCTGGTAAGCTTCACAGCATTGGACTGACGCATTATACGTCACAGGCAAATGTCAGCGATTGGGTAAAATTGAAAACGTCAGCGCTCAGTCTGTATTGATAATGTGCTGAAATAGTATGTGTTTATGCATGACATGCTAACTCTTATGTAGCAGTAAAATGATTATTAGTTTAGAAAACTGATATTCTAGAAAACCGTTAAGTGAAAAAACAAATGTTTGCACCTTTGTTTACACTTTATTTAAAACGGCGTGTCAAATATTAACAATTCTCTTCTCAATAAGCAGTGAAAAAACCAGAAACCTGGAAACCTCTCTAGAATTCATCCTGGAGGGAAGAAAGAGCCACCAAGCATAAATGAATTGCCAGTTACCATAAATTAAAGGAGAGCGCTGCAGATGAGAGGAAATGAATTAAGAAGAACATGGAGCCTGGTTCTCCATTATAAAGGTCCCAAGTTTCCCTTAAAACAGTTTCTAGGATGAAAACATATCAGCTTCTTGCACATCTGTGCATTTATCCCTCCAATGATTCCCCTTTGCACAATATGAACCCACCTGCTGTTCATGCTATCACTTCTACAGCATTTTAGTTTTCATTTTCTCTGCAGCATGCTGCAAAGTTATTAAATGTGGCTTTTAATAACCGATAATTAGAAATGGCAAAACCAATATTGAGCTTCATCTCTTGTAATAGTGAGGATGGCATGTTGAGGGTAATCTGATGTTAATTTTCCTCCAAGCAAGAGACAAAAAAGAAATAAAATTTTGGTCTGATTTGTTCAAAGTATCTTATTCCGCTTGTATTAAACTGTCTATCTGGGCTCCCAAGAACTAGAAAGTAAAATATATCTTATGTCAGTTGTGCCCTGATCAAGTTTGCTTTTATTTATACACAGAGGAGTAAGTTTCCTTTACTTGCAGCTGAGTACTTAGAACATCTATTGACAAACTATTTTTTGTCAACATTAAAGAATTATCGACTTAAAACAAGCTGCTATATCTTAATGAAAAGTTGCTTCAAAGTTAGTTTTCTTATTTAAATTGTGCTACGATATTATGCACTAGAAACTAGATCAGAAATACTTGGTAAGATTTTGGGGACCAAAAATGGAAAACCATTTGTGTATTTTTCTCCTACTTAACCATTTGTGTTGGTTTATTAAAAAAAAAAAAATCCTAATTAAAGAAGGCTTGAGCTGACCAAATCTAAAAAAGGTCAAAGGTCGAATGCATTTGCAAGTCTGCAATACAAGCTGAGCTTTTAACGACGTTGCAATTACCTTAAAAGGACATGGATCTTGCTGCAGGTCCGCCTTAAGTTGATCTTATTCTGGCTGGTGGCCATTGTTGCCTAACATCCCCAACAATATGGAGGGAGGGAAGGAGTCTGGAGAGCTACAGGGGCTTTACTCTGGCAACTCTCCAAATACACTCAAGATACTCCTGAAACCACAGCGAGAACCCACGGCGCTATTCATCACTGCCAGGTTGGGAGCCACAAGCCATTAGTTTGAGAAGCCGGGGCCGTCCACACCGACGCTCACCGCCGAGATCATCACAAGCAAATGAAAGGCCGAGTCGGAGGGCGCGCGACCAGCAAACAACTGGGAGAAAAAAAAACAGAAAACAGGCAGAGGTTACACGCTGCGCTATCACTTATCGCCTCAATTAGAGCGGTTCGTAGGTTCTCGTCATCAAAAAAACCAAAACTTTAATCTTTGTTTTCTGGACCTCCCTGTGCAGCCGGCTTCCAAGGTACATCACCACTGGAACGAGAAACAATGGATTATCGATCGAGCAGCACACTTAAGTATAATTAAAAACCCAACATAATTAGTAAACAGGGAGGTTAGGGATAAATCTTGGCCGATGAATCTCTCCCTGTATTTGTACATTTGCTACTGAAGGGATTTTGGCACGGAACTTCGTTTAAGCAGCCAAGTAAATGAACCCAAGATGCATCTTTACAGCTTTTTTTTTTTTTATCTGTTTTGCTGTTGAGGTGGAAAGAAAAATGCTGGAGCAGAAACAATGAAGATGTATGGTTCTTATTAGCCGTTGTGATTGGGAGTAATGCGTCAAGAAAAGTGTGTCGCTTCAAATTACATCAAGTCAAAGGTGGCGTGTTGCAATTACAAGCAATCGGTAAATGAGTGAAGATGGTTTTTTTCCTCCCTCTGATATTCATATTATGTCTGATTGCGTTTTGTGGCCATTGTAGATCAAAAAAAGGAGTACATTTTGATCAGAAAACTCAGAAATCTTCACATAAGTATCTGAAATATTCTACAAAAAACAACAAAACTTTTGAGTTTGCAAAGTGGAACGTTGAAGTGTAAAAGAAAAAATTGCAAGAAAAAACTCAGGGATTTTAAAGAAAAAAAAATGTTTTGGAATTTTTGACTTCTGCTATTTGAAAAAAAAATAAAAATTCTGAAACATTTCTGTATTTTTCTAACAATTTTTTTTTTACTTTTCATACTTAGAAAAGTTGACAAATTGTTGAAAAGGTGTCAAATCGGTATGGGGGGGGCAATAGGTCAAAATAATTTTTAAAATATATTTCTAAAGATGTCAGTTCTTTCAAGCAAATTTTCAACCTCAAACTCACAATTCAAAGAGGCATCAAAAGAAGACAAGACGTCAAATGAGGGTAGAGGTGGGTAAGAAAATTCTAAATAATTTGTAGCAAATTTCTTATTTCTCAAACTTAAATTCTTTTGTCAAAAAAAAAAAGTTTTCAAAAAGGCATTGATAGAAAGAAGAGGGCGGTAAGGCATCGAAAGATCGTAAGGGTCGGTGGGGTAAGCGTCAATTTTTTTTCAAAAAAAATGTCTGTGCTAACAGACATAGCCTAGCAACTGCTGCAGCTTTGTAGTACAGGAAGCGTCGCCTGCTTTGTGTCTGTAACACAAAAACAGTAAATTCTGACGTGCTTCCACACCACATTCTGGCCAGTTACCTTTTTATTTTACGCTTTACTTTTAAGTGCGAAAGGAAAATCTGCTGAAGCGGCACACCACTCGGGGTTCACGTTAGCGGCAGATGACGAAGCACATCTTCCATCCAATCCTGCCGTTTCCTCAGCCTGTTCTGTCTCATTTTGTCTGTCCACGCTGGCACCGGCAGGCAAAAAGCAGGAGCAGCTCTCCACTGTGAGAAATGTTTGGTTCATCTGCCAAATGTTAGTAGTTACCAAACTTTTTTACCACATTGACTAAAATCATCAAGTGGAAAGAACCAGTTTTTTTTGGGCTTTTGTTTTGTCATTGAATTAAAAACATAAAACTGATTTTGCAGGTTTCCTTAACAAAAATGAAACAATTTTTCTTTTGTTTTTCATTTTGTGTATATTATTAATGATAATCTCAGGATTTTGGTCACTAACTTTAAAAACAAAAAAATTATTCACTGACTTTATTTCTCCAAATTTTGGAATCAGATGTAACACGACACACACACACCCCCACACACACATACACACCCACACACATCAATTATCTTGTTATGTCTAGAAAACCATTGGCCAATTAACTCATTATCTTCAGAAAAAACAATCTGGAAAAAGTATATGCAGAAAACGTGCGCACTCAGCTTTCATGTGGGACACACTGAGCAGGAAACATTGAAATTCTGATCGCGGATTCTTTACATCACAGTTTTATGTTTGAAATATTTAGTCTGCAAAAACAGCACCATTCATAAAAGAGCTGCAATGTCTCATAAAAAGAAAAAGCTACATACATAAAATCCAGGCAAAATGCTTTGCCGTCCAGATACAATTCAGATATTTCAGTGGTTTGAAAATAACTGCACAAATCAATCAGCTTTGCACTACTTGGGGGAGGAAAAAGAAAAAGGAGAAACACATTTAAAGTGCATCTGCCCCTGAAGCCTCAGAGCGCAGTGAAACTTTATATCCTGAGCCACAAGCGTAAGTGTTAATGAAATCTCTAGGACGGTCTCTTGTTTCTGGTGGTTCTGCTGAGCCGGATCAAGGGCTTCCATCAAAACACGTGGAGCGTTTGTGGAGGGCTGATGGGATTTCAATCAACCGAGCATATACTTGTAATCACCAGGCGCAACACGTTCCCTCTTCTGTGCAAGTGGCACAGCCGGCAGACATTTATTTACATGAAGACTTTACGATAAAGTGTGAGCGGAAAAAATCATTTTGTGAAACAAGGAAGTATAAAGAGAAAAATAAGACGATCTTCATGGAAAAGGAGAATCTGACTCTTTAAACCCACTGTGGCGTCTTCCAACTTTATGTATATATTTTGATAATACACTGTTGTGCCATTTTTTGCCCCAAATATCCAGTTTAAGTAACAGTCTGCTCATTCACCGTGTCGCTTCTTCCAGATTAAAACCTGAAGGCTTCATTACCTCTACAGTTTGCCTGACTTGCAGTTGAAAAACAATCTGATCCTGCAGTTCTGCAGTCTATGAATACATTTTCTGCCAATGGTTTTATCAAGCATTAGCATTTAAAGTGTAGCAGTAGGTTACAGCGCTGTGGCGTTTTCAGCTGTGTACATGTACCCCCCCTTGAAAGTTGTTTGCTTCATACATCTTAAAATGACCCAAGGCCAATTTATTGGCCAATGAAAAGTATTCACCCGTTTGGACGTTTTACCCCACCTTTTTTTTTAAATTAGCTTTTCCAAATTAGTCAACAAAATACAGCTTTCTTTGACCAAACAATTACAACAAAACCCTCCAAGGTGAAAGTGAAAACTGATTTCTACAACATACTTACAAATAAAAACATGTAACAGTGACCTGCCACTGTGTGACTGGTCCTATTCATCTAACAATAGCTGCGTTTCCATCATAATTACTGTATTTCGCCAAACTGCAACGAAAACACTTTTTTTTGGTGCCACTCGGGTCACGTGATCAACAACCGGATGTTACTACTGCCGGAAACGACAAAGAAGAAGACAGGAAGTGGCAGGAGGAAGATGGCGTTCAGGAATTCAGCTTCTATGCACCTCAAATCTGGAACAAACTTCCAGAAAACTGCTTAGAGTTGCCTTTGATTTGCCTTTGTAAGTGGAACATCGATCAACATATTTGATATCTATTGATTGATTTTGATGGTGGAATTTGACAAAATGTGATGTTTGTTGCTTGTTTCACACAATTGGTGACGGAATGTTTTTATGACACAAAGCACTTTCAACTGCCTTGTTGCAGAGATGTGCTATACGAATAAGCTTGAACTTTCAGGGCAACACGCACACAAACACAGACAGTTGCCAGTGAGAGTTTTTTGTCTGTTCATGTTTGGTTAAGATCAGATCAGACTGGCAGTTTGATCCTGCCAGACTGCAATAACTCCGAGCTGAAACACGGCGCTGACTCAGCTCTGACTGGACAAATCCCTTTTATTAAACCGATATAACCCGGAGGTCCAGAAGGAGTGCTATCAAGTCACTCAGCAGCAAAACGATGAAGTAAACAAACCATGTAATGGAGACAATTAAAAAATGTGGGGAACTACTTGGAACCCAGTAGGAAGAAAACAAAAATCTTTCCCATCAGACCCTCTGATGGCGCCTTTAGTGACGTTTTTTTGTTCTCAATGTTTTTAAAGGGAAAACTGCTCAGTCCGGGGCGCTATTAGACGTGATTCACAACCCCAGAAACTCCTCCTGAGAACTCCACACTTTATAGTTTCATCTGGTCTGTTCAAACATAAATTTGACCCATTTTGTTCTGCTTACAGTATTGCCATTGATTTGTCCAAAAAAAAAACAAAAAAACAGGAAATACTAAGAATGTTGAGTAATTTATGGTTTTATTTGTTTTTTTCTCTGTGGTTTAAGCTAACATTTTTCAATTACAAACAAGTTATAAATTGCTTAGAGGCAACAAAAAAACAACAAAAAACACATTTGGGAGTTCCTTTGAAATCTACCATAGGAGCTAACAGCGTCCTCCTGTGGTGAAAATGTGTAGTTACAACTTTAAGGTAAGAGTCGTGTGTCAACCCACTGTTACCTACAATGACGACTTGTTAGGATAGAAAAACAAAATATATTCCTGACACAAAAAAACTAAAATTTTGAGATTAATATTAGAAAATTGGACATTTCTGTTTGAAAAGTCCAAAATTTGCACCATAAGGTTACTTTTAGGTCACATCTGATTGATATGTGCCTTTAAAGATATTTTTTTGAGCAGGATTATGCAACTAGATTGTTGGTTTTGTGGTGAAAAGTCACCTTGTCTTTTCACTGTAACTGAATGTTTGTCTGGCATTCTGAGCATGAAGTTTTGAACAGATGAGCCTTCGGTGTTCGGAGAGCCGGGAAAACATAAATTTGTGTTGAGGAAACAAACAAGTACAAGCTAAAAGATTTCAGATGAGTGTGTGCTCTCTTATGGTGAGAAATTACAAACTGTGAGTATGTTCATTGTGATTTTAAGGGACTTTTATTGCCACAGAAACAATGAAGTGACTTGAATAATTCATGCATGCTTTGATTGCTAGGCGATAAATCATGGCACTGCGTGGGATTGTCAAATGGGATTACGGCTTTTTTTTTTTCCACGTTGGAACAAATTTGACATTAACATTGAAGGCCAGCACAGGAACACATTCTCATGTTGCTTTATGCGTTAATGCAACATGGTGTTTAATTTGTACTTTGATTTCCTGGTAGGATTCTAGATAGAGTCATTAATGTTAAACCCACAGTAAGGAATTTTATATCCGAGTTGAATAATAGCAACTGTACAGCATGGTCTTCTTAAATGTGGCTCCTTTAGACGTCACAGCTGATACGTCTGCCTCCGTTGCTCCTATTCATATTCTTCTCAGTCACACAAACCCTCTGCCTATAATCTGTAAACCTCTCTGCTGTTTCTTCTCCTTTCCTCCCCCTTGTTAGCTCCGTATTCGACATCCTACACACAGTAAATCCACCATCACTCCTCTGCAGGTCTTTTCAGCATCTCCAAACCAGTGTTGTGAAAATGTATTTGCCCATTTTAACATCAACTTTGACTGTTTAATCAATTAATCTTAGAAATAGAACCCGTCTGACAGCATGAAATAGGCTAAAGTATCTCAAAAAGCAACATACCATGCCCTGCAAGCTTCACTTGCCTCTTTTAATGTCATATTCATGATACAACAATGAGAAGGTGTTGTCCAAAGACACAGAGTCTTTGTAGCAACAGAGGGTCAGAAGAGAAAACTACAGTTGACCAAATTAAACACATTTCCTAAAATCTTCTTGATGAGAAAAAGTCAACCTTTTGGGAAAGTGCTTTGAAATGTTCTTTATGGAACTATAAATTCTGAACGAAAATATCTTAGCCAGCCTGCGGTCTTAGCATGACGCTCGGTCACTTTCCGACCCCACACACACACACCCACACAAAAACTCATAAAAGCGCACGCGAAGTCAGTGTGACCTACCAGACCGCGCACAGAGGAGAAAACTTGTGGTCTAGATGACATCATCTCATAAGACGAGAGGGTTAAGGCACAACCAGTTTTTAGGTCTACAGTTGTAATGCCAGTTTGCTTTATTGAATGTTTCCTCCTTGGTAAATAAAACCATCATTTGAAAAATATGCTTTGTATTTGCTCAGGTTGTTTTTCTCTGTTCTTTGTCTTTTGGCTGATCTCTTTTCAGGGGTCGCCACAACAAGTCATCCTCCTCCACATAACTGTCGTCTGCCTCTTCATCTCTCACTCCTACTACCTCCATGTCTTCTCTAACTGCATCCATATGTCTCTTCTATGGCCTTCCTCATTGTCTTTTTCCTGGCAGGTGCATCTCTAACATCCTTCTCCCAATATACCCACTGTCCTTCCTCTGTATGTCAAATCATCTCGGTCTAGCCTCTCCGACTCTCCAACTCCAACAGGCCTTCAACCTGTGTTGTACCTCTAAGGTCCTCATTATTAATCCCGTTCATTCTCATCACTCCCAAGGAGAACTTTCAACATCTTTAGCTCTACCACTTTACAGTTCTCCCTCCTGTCTCTTTGTCAGTACCACAGTCTCCAAGCCTATAATATTGCTGCTTTGGAGAAATTTTACACTGTCTTGTAAAATCTCCTATTGACCTTTGTTGCCGCTCTTTAGTCACAAGTTCACTCCTGGAACTTTTCTCCATCCTGGACTCTCTTTTTTACCACACTTCATGTTTTCCTGGGCAGTGGACACCAAGTACTCAAAGTCCTGCACCTTTGCAACCTCTCCTCCTTGTATCCTCACTAGCCACGTTTCCATTAACCATAGCATTGCGCAAATTGAAATTACAAAAACAAAATTGCTTAACGGAAATGCGCCAATTTCGAATAAAAAGCTGCTGCGCTGGGACAAGGTGGGTTTTCAGCCATATCGAAACGCATGCACTTCACAAAATGCTTTTCTCGCATCACGCGAGTCATGCGATCAACATCTGAAAACCACAAAGATGACAGAAAGTAGTATAAGGATGATGGTTCTCATACTCACAGTCCTTATAGCATCGCACAGTTCTAATGTGTTGAATCCATAGCTCTTCTGAAAACAATTTCCCTAAAATGCTGCGTTTCTAGCTGCTCCAAAGCTTACTTGTTGCTCGAGTGCCTGAACAAGATGCTGACGTGTCGTCTGATGGATAATAGATAAGTGCTAGCGCCACGGCTGAATTATGAATTTATGCAACTCTTTGTATCCATCGCTGACATAATTTTTAATGTCATATTGTGTGAAAAAGCTTGATTTTCATTTCATTTCTTATTTAGAAATTGTGTTTTCTCAACATTAGCAGAATACGGACAAAGATTTGTGCAAATTTGTAATGGAACGGCAGCTACTGCTCCACCTTTACAGCTGTTGATTTCTGGATTTCATTTTGGGGTATCAGAATAAAGGTGGTTTACTAAAAAAAAAAAAAAAGGCAAACCCACATAGTTTAGATTTAGTTTGTGAAATGTGTTTTCTTGCTCTTCCCAACTGTGCATGACTTTGTGTCAATCTAACACATATTAAAAAAAAAAACTGAAAAAGTTCGAGGGGTATGAATACTTTCGCAAAGCCCTTTTATCACAATTCACCAGCCTGTAATTCTGGCACCGCCATCCACAACATCCTTCACCTGCAGCCATGAATTCATTATCACCTCTCCACTAATGCGGGTCTGCTGCATGTACAGAGAAATCCTCCCGGCACACACAGAGACGACTAAAAGTAATGACAACATGTCCCGTCAGTGACACTCTAAACGACGTGAGCTTTTTAAAAGGCTCTGTGCCACGGGCTCTTCTCATTCATCAAAAGTTGTTTTTTGGGGGGTTTTTTCAAAGTCAACCGGAGCCAACATGTTGGACTCAGAGTGAGCGGGGGTCGGTCACGCCGGCGGGACGCTGAGGGGTCAGCAAAGTCAGGAGTACAAATGCATAAGGGAGGGGCGTCCAGAGTGTTCGACTCCCGTTGTCGCTACAATAAAGCCGACAAAAATAAATACTCATCATATAAAAGGAACAGGTGAAATGGGATGGAAAGTCAAAGTTTTAGATAGCAGTCGAGGGGGTTGAGAGGGAGAGGGGCTAATGGGAGTCTAGAGAAAGGTGAAAGAGAAACAAGGCTAATGGTCGCTCAACCACAGCTGCCTCCCTTATAAATGGGTGACGGCTATAAATATATTATGACAGGCAATCAGCACAGTTACCCATGTCCCCCAAGGATGTTTTGGGTTGAAAGGCCCAGGGTCCCACACATACACACACTCGCACATCGTGACAGATGATCTGTTGACGAATACTCAGAGTGCGAGAAGATGTCACAAAAATCTAACCCCCTGGAGATAAACCTGACTCAGAGCAGGTGAGAGAGGCTGAGGATCACCTTTAACCCTCGACACGTGGGGCCAACACAAACCGTGACGGGATCTATAAATCACAGGGACTAAAAGACTTTCAGGGACATGAGGACAGACGGTTCAGGCCTGTCACAGTTGGGGGGGGGGGATGATCGTTTTTCAGATCCTGTCAAAAGTTTCTTTGATGGGAGTTTTTATCAAATGGTTGAGTGGTGTAATGTAAAAACAAAAAAAAGAAAATTGAGAAACAAAACATTACACCCTTAATCGTCTAAAATGACATTTAGAATCTTGAACAAAAACATTTTTAGGTCTTGGATTGGCTTGCCTTCACATTCAGTTTTTGTTTGGTTTTTTGTTTTTTTGCAGCTCTAAAAGGTCAACATTGTAAACGCTGAGCCGCTCGTTCTGCCAGAACAAAACAAAAGAGAGTTTGGATCATGCCACGCGCCTGAATTGCCTAACAGAATCAAAACAAGGGGATTGCTCCAAAAATGGTGAGAAACCTAAAGGCAGCTCTGCTCACAGCTGTAGAAAAACAACAGTTTATTCCTCTGTGGGGCTCTGGGTCCAGCAAAGCGTTCCTGCAGATCGATTCGGTACACAACAGGCTCTGCTGCAACAGGAGTTGGTCTCATGCCTACAAGTTTACTTAAATATGTACTTGTTCTAGTAAATTGTCGTTTGAAACCCTGTTGTACACCACTTACAGCAACAGCAGATGGTTAGCAGCACTTTTGTGATGATTTTCTTTTTTTATTATTATATTTCTATAAGACGATAAAGATGCTTCACACAGTGAAACTAAACCAAGGGATTCTTATTATTCATGTTCACATGCGTGCTACACAAACGTATCGCTTAACATTTTAAGCAATCATAGTAAAGCCCAGTTTTCCCATGTTCCTTGACAGTGGCTTTGTACACTGCTAATATGGTGTTGAAATTAGATTCAGGTTCATAAAGATGAACCCTGTTTTGGTTGGCATTGGTTTTGAAAAGTAGAGCACCTTTTTGTTTGTTTGTTTTTGGTTTTTGTTCAGTAAAAGACATAAACCTTGTGTTTAATGTTGTTTGGTAGACGCCTAGTATTTAAGGACTGAAACTATAGATTTGACAAAATTAGACAGAGGTTAACAAGAACACTAAGTAGACCTCAACAGATTGCGCTCTGGAACATTTAGATCAGCGCCAAGAATTTTAGGTAGGAGCCGGAACTGACGTCAGACCCGAGCGACATAACGGCAGGAAGTCGGAATTTCAACATGGCGACGCTCATAATGTAATTTATGATTACAATAATTTTTAAGCTTTCCATAAGCAAACAACACTTTCAATTTGTTCAGTTTAGAGTCGCAGACGCTAATTTTAGACACTTTTATTTGTGTGTCTTATAAAAACATTTTCACCTACTTCTGTTGACGTAAGGTGAGAAGCGGCCATCTTGAAACGCAAAGTCCGTCTAACCAGTCGTGACTGAAAGTAGTTGGGAGTTGCTCCCAGTTTCCCAGTGGGGAATCCGACTACGGCGGGCGTCCCAGGAGAGATTTCCAACTGGGAAGTCGGAATTTCCCAGTTCCGAGGGGAACACACAACACATCATTATCTGCTGCCTTTCGCAGCTACGCCACAATAAGCGCCCCCTAGTGATGCAATACAGTAACTGTAGTGTAAAGTGCTTTGGGGTCCTCTGTACTTAATAAAGCACTACAGAAAGTACAGACCATTACCTACTTACAAATCAACCTAAAAGCTACAAATCAACCTAAAAGCTACAGCTATGCATTTCTGGGTGTCACATATAAAATTAATGGAGGTAAACTATCCACCCATCATCTATACTCAACCGGCGAAAGGCGTGGTACACCCGGGACAGGTTGCCAACACAGAGACATATTGGACAAACAACCCTGGACACTCAATCATTCATACATAAGGGCAATTTGGAGAGACCAGCTGACCTAAAAGTCATGTGTCAAAGACTGTGGGAAGAAGCCCACAGTCCAAAACTCCCTACAAGGCTACCAACTGCAATGAACTAATTCTATCAAAAAAAAAGCCCTCCATTTTTTTAATTCACTGCAAATCTGTGACACTGGGCAGCTCAAAGTTGTTGTGACGACAATTTGAAACTGACAGTTTATGATGATATATTATATGTGGAACAGGAGACACTCTTGAAGCAGTTCGACAGATTTGCAAAATAAATTCCACAATGAATTATGTTAAAGATGGTGATTACAGATACAAGAAGAATATTCTAATTATTATTGCACTCGTTACTCTGTGAAAGAGGACGAAAGCACTCAGGACAACATGCCAACCCTTGGCAAAAAAAATAAATAAATCCTAGGGCCTTCTTGCTGCAAGGCAACAATGCTACAAACTGTGATAACTTTTTACACCACGTTGTCATTGTGGTGAAGCACAACTGCATGCTCCAAACCAGCAAATTGCCAGAATTCCTGTTTTTGTAGATGTGTTCACAGTTACAGAACACTCAAGAACGCTTCATCAGCAGCAACTAATTTCAACTTTTCCTCCTAAATCCCTATGGAAGCAGCAAGGATTATCATCCCCCCCTTCTTTCTAGGCACAAGTTGTGTATCGTCATTGATCATCGGCGCTGGTGCAGAATTGTAACAGGCCTCAACTCAGTTTGATTTTATCCAAACAGTCTGGCTGCTGTTTCAGCCACATTTCACATGTGACATATGAGGTAATGGGTTTTTTAATCTGATGGAAGTCAGCTGTGGAACAAATGTGTAGATAAGCATGAGGTTCAAGAAAAAAAAGTGCTCGATGCTGCCATCTGGTGGTCTGGGAAAAACATTGCAAGTGGAGAATTTCACGTCTTTTGCTTATGAAGATGAGTCAAGAGCAGCAAACTGGATTATAAAACAAAATACATTAAGAACAGCTGCTCTCAGACTTTGTGTATTTATAGTCAATTGTTGTTTTTAATAATTGAATCATATGAAATGTGTACGTTCCTTTCATATATGCCGACATATATGGGAGCTAAAACTTTAGCAGCTTTAGCAAAAAGCTGCTAAAGTGTTTTTCCATTGTTTAAATAAAGAATATAAACACATTAAATACGTCACGAAAAACCACTTATTAAAGTGAGTCATTGACATAAATTAAGTTTTCGGTGGCTTGAAAAACAAGAAGGAATTGAGAAATCAACCATTAGGTGCAGTATAGTATTTATTCACATATTTTATGGAATACAAATACCCTAAACACCCCAACCTCCCTTTATCCTGCCCCTCCCTCCCATCCCACCCGCAAAAAAATGTGCACATCATACCTGACAGAATCTATTGAAAGAGTAGCGAGACAAAGGAATTTGTTTTATAGGCGATAAAAGGGAATGACTGCAGTTAAATGTTATGTTGGTATAAAAAGTTTTCCCTATTGTAAAGAGTTAATCCTTAAAAAAAAAAAAAAAAAAAAAAAAAAAAAAAAAAAAAAAAAAAAAACAAAAAAAAAAAAAAAAAAAAAAAAAAAAAA